>JAPYZM010000598.1:0-50319 GCA_030522845.1 Psyttalia concolor
CTTCACTCACTTCGCTCCCTCTCCTCCAATCGCGTATTTTCTATTGATTTTTTTTATCATCTTTTCATTTCCTTTTATAAATGATTTTTAGAAAATAATTCTAATAATTTTTTTTTTGGGTTAGAACCGCCCCCTGCTCTGGCTGCGCACGCCAATTGGAGGCGGCCACGCCCCCTTCGCTCATTTCGCTCACTTCGCTCATTTCGCTCACTTCACTCACTCTCCTCCACTCTTGGTTACACTTGTCTGGAGTTCATCGACAAATAATAACGTACCGCCGATGGTAATTATTTTAGCAAATAAAAAAAAAATTATTCCATCAATTCCGCTCGTAAAAATAATTTTTCCACGTAATGGAGTTGTCTAAAATTGACATTCGACGTCGCACTATGAAAAAAAAACTGAAACAAATCTCGTCACCACGAAAATAATTTACCAATGCAAAAAGACCCATTAGACATCAATGCACACGTCCGCCTGATGTATTCACTTTTACATAAACTGATGGTCGATATCAAGTGTGTATAGATGCATGTGAACGATTGCTGTGGGGATGGTATTGCGATAAAAATCTTATCAAGTGCAAACAGCTCGCAGTAATGGGGACGTTCGTCACCATGGGGACGAGTTTACCTCGCCCAGTTGTTTGAAATTCTAAAACCCGATCAGTTGCGTTTTCACGGTTATAACCATCGGTGTAATACAGCATAAATGTATCATCCAATCGTTGGACGAAATGCTGGCGTATTTACGACGACTAAAAGGTTTTTAAAAATTTAAATGGATGATTGTGAGAGTGGAAATTGGAAGAAAATATATGGATTCAGCGGGTTTTGTTTTTCTCCTGTCATATTTTAGTGCGGGATATTTTTTTTTTCATCGCGAGGGGTGGGACTGACAGCCCTTGGAATAATGCAATCTTTATTCCACTTAACCATCGGCTTTCAAAATGAAACCAGATAAACCCGTCGATACCGCATGAGTGAGATTGGATTTAACCGTAGAGTTTCGTCAACCTACACGGACTTCCACCACTTCACCCACGGATTTGCCAAATGCTTTTTTGATCCTGGCTCCCCGCCACTCTCCCACCCGCTCACCCCGAAAATCCCCACGCGTGGGAGAGGAGTACACTTGGTCCCCAGGCGCCAATGAGGCCAATCTCCTGTGTAAATCGCGACATATTTCACGACACTAGGGGGACGGGCGGGAGCAGCCACTGAAACTGTAGCCCCCCCCGCACGGTTGAGGACTTACGTGGGGGTGAGGGGGTGAAAAGTTTTCGAACCTGTTATTCTTGGCTCGACGTGATTTCTTGCTGAGGTGTATCAGATTTTTCTTTATCTTTTAGCCATCCTGGAGGGAATTTTCTTACGTTTTAGAACAATTGTTTTAATGACATTGAGAAAATTCTGGTGAGTAGTTTTTGGGGGTATTAGTTCATTGAACATTGCTATACGTTGGAAAATTTCCCGTCTTTACCAAAAATTCTGTACCCCTCTAGACAATTTTTAGCGAGGGGTGAGCACATTTTAATTGAGAAGTTGGGGAATTTTTCAGGGAAAATTCAGTTGAGTATTTAATTCAGGTATTCAATTAATTAAAATCTGGAAGATTTGATGGGTATCATTTTAAAACCACTCACAAACTATTTTGGCTGTTGATTTTCCACAAAAAAAATAGAAAAATAAGTGACAACAGTTGTTCCGAACCGGATGATTTTCGGCAATTGCCGAAATTATGTAGTCACATTTTTCGTGCAATTCCCGCCTGAAAATTCAATTAGCCGTCGATGGTTTCCCCGAGATGTGCATCGAATATGCACGTCCCTCAGACAGCCCATAAACATTCAGAGTGAGGGTCTCCCAGGGTCGCCGGGTTCAATCAGCATTTGGCAGTGGAGCAAATGAGCAATAGATCCGGCGAGTGGAGTGCGAGATGGTCGAGCGAGGGAGAAAGGGAGGGCTAGAGCGTCAGCGAGAGAGAGAGAGAGACATCTCTCTCCTCTCCCGAATGCATTGTGCCAAGGAGTCCCGTTGGCCAACACCATCAAAATCCCTGAAATGCACCTCTTCCACTTGCATAACCGTAGGGCGTAGGGAGGTCCCTATCAGCGAAGCCATGTAATCTCCAGCGTGACTATTAGTCGTAAGTCAATAATAAAGCCCTTGTCCCACTACGGCCATTCTAGTTGCGGTGAATTATCCAGAGGTGGATCGACGGTGGGACGGGGGGCCTATGGTAGGGCATTGTCTACCTAGGGCAGCCGTTTTGCGGCAATAGAATTGTCAGCGCTGAGGCCAATACTCAACCATTGCCTCTCTATGCCAAACCTAATTGAGATGGATGTTCTCCGACGACTGAGCTTTCATTTGCTCACCTCCTCCTCCTCCTCCTCCACTCGCTCTCTCTTCCTCTCCCTCTCGCTCGGTTCGCGGGTTTTCTTTCAGTTACCCCTTTTTTTCTTTTCAATTTCTCCATCTGTCAAGTTCAGTGCACTTTCATTTCGACACTCTCAATGGATCTAATCTTGATCTCTGGCTCTCCATCGGGAAATAATTAACTCGTGATGATGTATTTTTTTTTTATGATGAAAAGTTACTGGAGAACCGTTGTCAGTTCAATGTTTCTCAATTTTTTTACAATTGCCATTTTTACGATTTTTTTTTTCTGCCTCTGGAATACTCAGGAAAAAAATTTATTGTAATCAATTTTTTTTTTTGATATTAATTAGTTTTTAGTTGTCGAAGAATATTTGAAGGCAAATTTGATTTAATTTAAATGTTTCGACCCTCAGATTGAGGCGTAAAAAAGAATTTAAATTTGAGAGTTTATAAGACGTCTTTGAAATTAGAAAAATAAAAACAAACAATGACAACTCCTCATGTCCCAAAAAATCCATCAACTCAAGTCCTCCAGACTCAGTCCCCCTTTTTCCGAGCTTTTCCCACGAATTATCGAAGGGATTTCATTCTCGAAAAGCCATAAACTGACAACGTATCCTTCCACGGACACTATATACGGATTAGACCCAAATACAGAGAAGTACTAGGGGTTAAGAGGAAACTCGCGTGGGAAAAGTTTCTCACAGTTGTACAAAGGATACAAGTGAAACTGTGGAGAAGTTTAGCGAAGAAAGCAGAGACGAAAGTGGAAATGGCGGAAAGGTAATTTCAGGTGGGATACTTGGAACGTGACGCATGAGGTCCTTTTGTGAGATATTCTATTTGCGAAAATGTCTTGGGTAAGCCCGCACTGGATACTTGATTACAAACATCAGAGGAGATAAAATGAAGTGAATCATGAGCTGGAGAGATGGGGAAAACCTTTAATAAAGCTCACAATGACCCCTTTGTGGCAATATTATTTTTTCCATTCGCTCTTTTCCCCCCGTTTTCACTATCTCCAGTCGGAAAAATACCCACCACCCCCCGGAGTTTATGAGGACTCCTATTGGGGTATTAAATCACTCGAACGCGACGGTAAATTGAATGAATATTCAGAGCAGTATTTTTTGGCATTTACTTTTGTTTTTCAACTTTTGTCTCGCTCGTGTTGTGAATAAAAATGCCAATTTTCAGGGGCCCATTGATCCTGGAGACTGCCAGCGCCGTCAGAGGAGATCGTGAGAGGGTAACGGCCAGGTGGTCTCTGGAGAACTCTCAGCGACACAAGAGTGGATACAGAGAGGTCTACGGGTATGCCCTCCTCCGTAGCCACGGGCTCATTTGAATTCGACGCTCGATAATGTCCCCCAGGACTAGGAAATACCAGCTGGAAAATGCCGCGATATATTCCGAGCCCAGTCGTCAATGGAATATCGAGGATTGAGGGCGGGGAATTAAGGCAATGAGGGGGAACAGTAGTCGTCAATAGATCAAAGGGCTTATGGATATTTGAAATGAGGATTTTTATTTTAAAAATACCGAAAATTATTAATTTTTTTTCGCGAACTGAAAAATTGGTTTGAGTGATTTTTTTTCTATTTTAATTGAATGGAAAATCAATTTGTTTTATGCAATAGAAAATTAAATAGTATTTTATTCCAATGGAATATTTTAATATTCTAATTTTTCCTGAAATTGTTTTTTTGTATCATTTGCGAAGTATTATTTCCCCACCTCTAGCTCAAAAAAAATGGGAATGAGAGAGGGAATAATCAGGAAGTCTCAACCATTTCAATCGTCTCACCGGAAATCGTCTCCTCATTTGATTTCTTATCGTCTTGAAAATTTCCCGAGCGATGAATGAACAGAGTTACTCGAATGTTAAAGTCAACGATTCGAAGTGAGACAGAGGGAGGAGGCGACGGTACGTGCCTTTATCCACGACTCACCGGCGCAAATTCCTGAAATGGAACGACATCCCTGCCGGGCGCATAACTAAACTAATTTCCTGATCTCTAAAGCCAAACCGGCGGTGTTCAACCGAGAGAAGCGCTGCGGGCGGCTGTTGCTCTTTCCGATGATTTCTGAGGGCCGAGGGAGATCAGGAGGGAAAATTGATGATGCGGGGATTGACACTGGGAGGAAAATGTCATTTCGCCAGCGAAATTTTCTTTTGACGAGAATTTAAAATTCAATTTCCAGGTAAATTTCCGTCCTCCGGTTGTTTAAAAAATATTTCATCCACAGAATTGCCTATATTATCATAATTTCTCACATCAATCGCTGAAAAAATCTGCTATCAATTTTTTTTTCAATTTTTTCTCTTGTTCATTTTTGTATTTATTCATTAAAAAAAAGAGTTTTCCATTCCCGCCTTTTTTGATTGAAAAAACAAAAAAAAATACTGGGGACCTTACTCAACAAATGAATGTTATTAAAAAATACGAATCCTTTGATTTTCCCGGAGAAAATTTTTATTTTTAATTGAAGAAATTGAAAAAAAAATTGCCAGAATTTTCCGGAGGATGAGGCCCTCTCTTAAATAAATTTTCCTTACTTGGGAGTCTTCTTCGGTGAAAATGGCATCGAAAGCGAACATCTTCGGCGCAGCGACCGTTGGTCTTCTGTCCTCAGCCGTTGAGGATTGTCCAGCTGCTGGATCCACCAGTGTCACCTGTTTTTTCCGCTTGTCGGCGTTGAAGAAGCTCCCGCCATCGCCCGACGACACTCTCAGCATCACTTTAACCTGACGAAATAAATGATAAATGATCGGTGATCATTGAACAATCGAATTATCGAGAGGGCTAGACTGAGAGTTCGTTCACTCGTCGGGGAAGCGGAATAACGTGTTAATTAATTATCAATTGGCTGTGAGGGAGGTTGAAAAGACGTTTCATTCGGATATTGAACAATGGACTCGTTAGAATCAACTGACTGGCAGTTTCTGACATTAATTAACAACCGCACCAACCGACGGAATTTGTTTTACCCACGAGAGTTAACGAACTTTCGACGGTTTCCCGCCCCCCCCCCCCCCCGGACCCCCCCCCCCCGGATGATTTAATTCTCCTTCGCGGGATATTTTTACTCCTTTTATCAGTCTTCGGGGTTTTTGTTGGGGATATATACTCACTCGAACTTCCGAACATTTCTAAGTGATTTCAAAGTTTCAACGGTTTTATTTATTTAACTCTTGCAAGATTTTTTTTTATTTGATAGGTCCAATTAATTTTACATTTCGTGACTGAAGAAATATCGGAAAAATGGAGGAGTTGAAATTTTTTAGATTAAGATATTTTTTGTCGAGTCGGTTTTTTTTGTTATTAATTTTTTTTTTTGCAGGGGATTTAATTGAAATTCGATGGGAACTCAATCTCGTGAAATCGTGCGGTTACGTCTGTCTCTGGGATATTTTTTACCCCACGTGAGTCACCATAAATGCCAGACCCCGAGTGTACACTGAAAGGAAATTGGGTTTTCGCGAGTTGAAATGAGATTTTCCTCGGGTGTTGCATATATTTCATATCGAGAAGACGTCAATAACTGCATTTCTTGACGAAAAGGCAAACATCGGAAATAAACACGCCCCCCACCCTTATCACTCTAAAATCCTATCAATTCCGTTCGCTTCTCTCACTGAGGAACCTCCGAATCTCCATTTTCTTTATTAAAGTCCCTCGCCCGGAGGGCCCCAATAAAAAATCTTATTCACATGTAATTACAGTGATAGCTCGTAAACTTGATTTAATTTGATATGAAAAGTCATAAACTTCCATATTTCCTAGTGACATAAAACCAGGACCAACCCAACTTATTGGAATTCTTTACAGCTTTGGAACGGGCATTCGTAAAATTTTAACGGGGTCTACGAGATATGGTGGACGCGAAATGGCGATATAAATGGTGGGTAATGGTACTCAAGCCACCATGACATTTTTTTTTCATTTCATTCAAAGATAAGAAGAAAAATATGGAAAAATTGTTCAATTTCTGAAAAAAAAAATTTTTAAATTGCTCTCATAAAAAATCCCATTTTTTTTTAGTTCGAAAAATAAGAATCTGGAGAAATCGATTGAATATTGAGAAGAATTTTGCAATTTTTATCTTTCATTAAATTAAAGAAATCCTAAAATTTCAAAAAATCTCAGTTTCTGAAAAAAAAAAATTTTTTATTGCTTTCGCGGAAAATCCCAATTTTTTTTAATTTTGAGAATGAAAGTCAGTGGATTACAACGTCACCTGGCCCACCGAGTGAACATCAGTCCCAGGAAACTAACGAAACTCCAAAAAAACTTTCTGCAGTGGATAAATCTCTTCCCTCCCCCCCCAGCATTTCGATCACGTTCGTAACAACTTCGCCAGCAGAATGTCCATCATGTACTTTTCCCCTCGAACTAAAATAAATAAAAACTTGCAGTTTGAAGATGAAAAACGAGCGTCAGCTGGAATTAAGTCGAGGTAAAGTTCATACAATGGCTACCTTGGGCAATGAGACAGTGGGGCTGGTAGGAAAAGGGCCATTCGGAGACGAAACTTTGATGATTCAACGGTGGATGGAGCTGTTGGCCAGCCGCTGTACAGCCCCTGGCCAGGCGACCTGGAAAACCACCTCAAACCCTTGCGTCTGGGGGAATTGAATTCTCAGGTACTTGGTTTGTATCTCAGGGGCAAAGATATTGCTCGGGGTAATTTCGCCTTTCGTCGCTGCGGAGAATATACGGAGGGAGTTTAAAGGCAGATCGATTTCGCTAATCGGTTTGAGGGACCAAATTATATACACCTATTAGTCCATTGTACTCGGGGACAATGCCGCCTCAGTGTCAATTACGCTTTGGGATTAGATGAAATCATTGCTAATGTTGTAATCAAGTAATCTCCACTGAGAGAAAAAATGTCAATTTGAGAATTCCATTAAATTCTCCTTGGAAAAATTTATTTCCGCCATTCGGGGCTCGAAAATAAATAGCTCGGCAATAATTGGATTTTTTCTTTCACTTTAGACGAGATTATTTAGGTCGACAAATTATTTTTTAAAATTGTTTAAAAATAGGGGAAGATTAGGAGACAAAATGGGGTCTAGGTGAGATTATTTCGGCCTAGAAATTTGATTTTTTTTCAATTTGATCTGATTTAGTCAAAATTGTTTTGCTATTTTTTGGATAAGAACAAATAGAAGTCATTATACGAAGTCATTATCGGGCTCTGTGATGATTAAAAATGGGAAATATGTCGATTGCGCGAGGATAATTTTCACACAGTAATTGGTCGTTGCCATTGTGGAGGCGACTATCAGTAGACAGGCTTTATCCATCAATTCGCGATTTATATTTACCTCCACAATATGTGACACCGATAAACTGTCAATAAAACCCACACATTTCGGCTCAATGTAGATTTTTGTCTGGTTCTCTATCGATGCACACGCATTCGGAAAATATGGAGAGGTGTTTGATAACAGGGGAAAATAAAAATATTTGCCAGTGTGGATTAACCGTTTTACCGATGACTAATCAAAATATCGCACGTGAAACGTCGACGATCCGAGAGCCTCTGTATTTTTAGGGGGATTCGAGTGCGCTGGGAATAAAAAATATTTAATGTTTGAAAATTTGTTTTACTAGAGATTTTATAACGAGTGAGAGCACAAAAAAATCGTAATAGTAAACATATCAAAATGCACTTCGAGTTAATCTCTGTTCAACATTTTCCATAGTTTTTTTTAAATACAAGAGAAACAATTCAAAAATTTTCCCTGCAATTGTCGACACTCTTCCGTACTTCCCAAATTTTTTTATAAATTCATTGACTCGCAAAATTCGAGTCCAGTAAAATGATTATCTAAATTATCTATGTTTCCATAAAAATGTAAAAAAAAATTTTTTCTCGAGAAAAAGGGTAGCCAATAAACAATTATGAATTCGCGAAAAAAAACGGAAAATTCCGCTTGACAATTACATAATTTCATTCAATAATCCCGGACTATTTTGGCAGTCGAGGAAAAATTACGAAACGGCTTCGGTAACGCTAGTGGGTTTTCCCCTGCGATTGGCGAATTTTTCCGAACTCAAAAAATGATAACCAAAAAAGGAGCGGAAATTTTATAAAAAAAAAACTCCCTCCGTGTGCGCCTTCAAAAATTCGCGTTCATCCTTTTATTTAATCCTCCGGAGGAATATTTTTTCCCCCTTGCATTCGCAGATGTAAATCGCCGGAGGATGTAAACTTTGAGGTGAAATTCAGGGGGGGGGGAATCTCATCTGCACAGCAGCGTAAAACGAGAGTGGTGGAGGTGAAATGCTCTCGGAGATTATTCGACGATTGCAGACAGTCTAAATAATCTTTGGTAGGTTACAACGGCACATGAAAATGTACGAGGCGCCCTCAAGGAGTGGAGAACTGACGTTTGTTGGGGCGACCCCGACGGGGGGGCGGAGGGGGGCTACAACCCCTTCGTTAAAGCGGTAATAACAGCATCATTGGACGGCCCGAGGCGCTACTGTTGAATTTCGCCGGGGACTCGTGTGTGCGCACCAGCCGCAAAGTCCCCGGCCGAGTCCCCCTCTCGCAGTTTTACGGCTTCATATCGAGTGGGGTATCTGAGTGTCACTGCCTCTGGCCCATCGTCTCCGCGGGAATTTATGATGAGTAACGCCGCCGGTGAATCGAGTCAGTGGGAATTTTCTACTGTTTAATGGGTCAGGAAGTGCTGGGGGTCGTCGAGGGGCGCATTAAAGCCATTTTTTCGCTTCTTATCTTCTCTCTTTTTTCTCTTATCAATTGCGATTTAAATTAAGCAATGCCTTCGATCCGGTTTTAAAAAATATTATTTATAGCGCGACGGTAGACAAATTAATTGATGAAAGAATGAATGTTGTGAAAGTGGGGCATGGGAGAATTTTAATTGGTTATATCTCGCGATTGGGAGGGTCAAATTGAATGATTTTTTTTTCATTTTGAAGCTGAAAGTCTGAACTTTACGATGGAATAAAAATCATCCAATTCGTGGCTGCCGATCCCGAGTTATCGGCTTAGAAGTCGGAGTCGGAGTCGGTCTTAGAATCGGATTGAGAGATTTTTCTTGAAATACAAAAAATTTACACGGGAAATTAAATTAATTTTAGAATTAAATTAGTTGTTAAAAAATGTCTCCAAGTGTTTTAAGCTGACAATAAGTAAGTCCTGGAAGACTGATCTGGGCACCTGTTATGTCCCCGTAGCTCTTATAAATCAGGGATTGTTGTGAGCTCTTTCATTATATTTTTTTTACCCCACCCGGGGGTGACTGCCGAGGCTGAAAATTAATGGCCTTCATACTTCACCTCTTCCAGGACACACTCCGGTCTTACGCCTCGCGAGTCGTAATCCGAGTGTTAAAGCGTTAAGACATTAAACGAACCGGGGAACTATCAAAATCTTTACCGCCCGAGTTCTTCAGGAGTTTCATTCGATATCGTTATTTATTGTTTCAATGATAAAATTCATTGCGAGTGGTACCTTCACTCAACCTTGAATTTATCTTCTCCAGGAGGACCTCATTAAGTCATTTTTAAAAGATTTTCGAGTCTCGAATTATTCAAACGAAATTATTCACTAGAAAAATAATTTTTCGTCATAATTTTTTTCTCTCACGCCCAGACAATCGAAATTATAAATGAGTTTATAGCAATTGATTCAATAAATAATTGCACAATTGTACAATTGTACAACTGTACAATTTCAGTAATTGTTGATTGCTTGAAAATATATTTTTACTTGGGTTTATAATATTTCAAATTTTATTTGACTCACCAGACAATTTTTGCCGTCGATTTCCCTCGTCGTAATATCTCACATTAAGACGTCTTAAAATGATAATGAATAGGAATTTGTGTTTTCGAAAGTTTGTAAACACTTCGGGT
This sequence comes from Psyttalia concolor, assembly GCA_030522845.1. Classification (NCBI taxonomy): domain Eukaryota; kingdom Metazoa; phylum Arthropoda; class Insecta; order Hymenoptera; family Braconidae; genus Psyttalia; species Psyttalia concolor. The sequence goes on from JAPYZM010000598.1 coordinate 10,286, forward strand.
TGTTGTATTCCACGTCACTTGACACCACAATATTAAACGTACCCTGGTACCCATTATTATACAGCCATTACAACGTCACATTGTTGGAAAGTCCGCAACGCAAAATATCAGGGGTTGCTCGGGAGGGGGTTTGTATCTGGCGAGGGGGGGGGGGGGGGGGGGATTTTTGGGGGGAGACACGCCCCACCGCCAACCCCCAACCACTGTTGACTGACAAGGCAAACTGACGCTCTACCTTAATTCCCAGGTTCACATACCAGTTGGTTCCAAATTCGGGCGCTAATTATTCCCCCAGACGTCGGATAAACTAATATTCCCTCGACTATCTGTCCCTATCGCCTACGATTTCGTTTCGAGTGCACTTCGATTTGCGACTGACAATTGAATTTTTTTGTCCTCGCAATTTTTTTTTTTCGCCACATTTGCAGTACTCGCACATGTAGAGAAATATTACCAGCAAGAGGAGCTGAGAATTGCGATTGATTTTTGAAATTTCCGGTTGATTTTATACCTTCCCGAAAAGTAACGCGACTTTTTCGTATTTTTTCGGTGACAGACTGAATAATTTCCGGAACGTTACAGATTTATTCTCTCCAATTCCTACAATTGTTCCGCAATTTTAATTGATAATTTCTCCCCTCACCGGAAAATTCACCTGAAGTCACTCCTCAATCTTCGAAAAGTGTTAATCTCACCCGATCGCTGGGCAGATTTGTTTCTCCAAAACGATAGCACATCCGACTGGAATACACGAGTACCTACAGCTGAAAATTCCAATAGAATCCAAGGGGGTAAATGCCGTGGGAGTCCGAGGAAAGTTTAAATGCCGACGTTCTCCCCAGTTTGTATCACTTTTTCTCGCCTTCTAGAGGATTAAATTCAATGTCGTTGAGTATATCGGATTTCCATTTGTGCCGCGCCATATCGTTCACACCTTTTTCCTGCAATCACCTTCAAGCTCGTACATTTTTTTTCTTTTTCGTCACTCGATATATCAATCTATTGGGAAGTGCGGATAGGGACGTCGAAGTCATACGAGGTGCGACGAGAATTGGCCCTAGACGGAATATCAAAGGTTCGGAGAGTCTTTTTATGGGCGTCTCATCGACTGGAATGTGGAGTAAAGTTCGTTTCCGGTCACCAGTGTGAGGGGTTTACGCTCGTATTAAAGTTTAATGGATATAGTCTGGAGTCTATGTATAACTTGACTCAATTCCGCAGACCGTTCCGGTGAATTCTATTGATCATTTCGGGAGGTGGGAGGCAATGTAAAAGTCACGTGGGGCTCATTAAAGAGAGTTTACGATTTTGAAATGTTGTATTTTCAACTTTAAAGACCCTCAAGGGATTGTCGAGCTGAACCAAAAATTTGAGAAAAAAAAATTCAGCAAAGCGATACGAATCAAAAACAACTACGAATGGCCCATTCGTATTAAGAAAAGAAAAAGCAATACGAATCAAAAAGAACTATGAATGAATCATTTGTATTTTAAAAAAGCAATACAAATCAACAATAACTACAAATGGATCATTCATATTAAAGAAAAAAAAGCAATACGAATCAAAAAGAACTACGAATGGCTCATGTGTAGTTCTTTTTGATTCGTATTGCTTTTTATTTTACCAGACCAAAAATATATACTTTTGTTAATTTTAATAAATTTCAGTATTACTTCGGAGACAGTGGTACTGAAGGGTGGAGAGCGCCGGGTGCTAGGGACAGACTCTTAGTATATTGTCGAGGCCCCTCATCCCTCTTCTGCCCAGACTCGCCTCGCAAATCTGCCGGATTACACCCCACGGACGGAGAAAGATTCTCGTTTCACCTAGAACTTGTGCCCTAAAATCCCTCACACCCATCTCATGACTTTTTGCACGCACACGTGATACCACAAGCATAAAAGCATCCGAAACGTTTATATGAGTGGGTGGAAACGAGTACGGATGACGAGGGAGTATCCGGAGAATTATAGAATGAGGGTAGATCCCACTGGGCAGATAGTGGTGCGGACAAATTTCAAGAAAAATATGCTCTCCTTCCTGCGGCCAGAAAACCACTGCTCACTCCTCTCGGTCTTTTTTTAGATTCGCATCGGTTTTTTTTCGCCGCTCTCGGGCCTATTCCACTTCTTTGCTCTTCACGGTTTAACGTCGCTTGGGGGAGGCATGATGAGAAAAATATCTTAACGTGAATCAAGTGACGAACTGTCTCCGCAAATGACTGGAGTGGTACGGACGTGTGCCTTGTCAAGGATCTGCGCCAAGTTTTCGGGGAAATGCCGGGGGGGTGGGTGCCATCGCAGGACCTCTCCTCCATGAGAAACTATTCCGAGGCGGCGGGTGAGGGGACGGCTTGTATATGCAAGTTGACGGATGAATTATTAAGGGCTTGGTTTTGCCTCCTCGAAATACGTTTCAGAGAATTTTTTTTTCGAAGGGAATTTTTAGGGAGTCAATTCTTTACGGTCGATCTATTTTTAGGCAGTTCAATTGACCATTCCCCTCGGCTTTCCACGAGATTAAGAATTTTTCATTGGTTAATTTCTTCATTCATTAAATTCAGAATCACAATTTCCCCGAAACTTTCCTCGAATCAAACACTCAAAGAGAGACATCCAGCTATAATCATTTGCACTCGGTAGACTTTCGGGATGCGAAGGAACGCAGACGGCAATGTAAATTACTCACGTCTGGCGTAAAGCCGTAGCAATAAATCTCTGGGTTCACAGATTGACGTCTCGACGCCACCTAAAATCGCACTCACCTCGAGGATTGGCGATTGAAAGCCCCGAGAAGTAGGAAAAAAAAATCGCAAATAAACAGAATTTCGCTGCGATTATTTCGCAAAAAAAAAAACCAACCCAACGTACACCAGTGGAAAATGATTATCTCGCGTGTGGTAGTCGTCCTTTGTGATTTGTGACGCACATTTATGCAACAGTACATAAAAAAGAAAGGCAAAAATATTAGAGTGCACAGCGAGAAATCGTGATATTACGTTTTGATAATAATCCAACTTCTTATAGCATCCCGTCACGCATTGAGTCCTGGTCTTTTGAAAAATCACGGAGGAGTTGAATTTATCCGTTCATTTCGCTCCTTCAATTAACGCAATCTCGTTGTGCACTTGACAATTGAATTTTTTTTTTTGATAAATTCAAAAGTTTCATGTCGAGAGGATAATTAATTCACTTGAACTCGAGTGGAGAATGTGATAAGTGAAATGAAAAATTTTTCATTTAATTTACATTCCTGTATTTCTACTTCTCTCTCCCAGTAATTTATCGCGTGATTTTACACTCAAATGTATTAGAATGATATAACCAGTTGAATATAAAAAATGTTCTTTTAATTTGCAGTTTTTAATTAATTTCATTGAATGGAGAAATTAGTTCCTGAAAGTGGGGAAATAATGTTCGCCGAGTTGAAGTGAAAGTCCCGCGATTTTTTTTTATTTATCTATTTGTTTATTTTATTTTTTTGTTTTTTGGGGGAAGGCGAAGATGAAGGGCAAAATTACCCTGGGCCCTTAAGGGTGGCTGCGCTCATGAAAAAAAAATCCTTTGCCGCTCAGCCGATGTTTACCATATTCATGACCAACAACTATCCGGAGTTTTCCAGTGTCTGACCAGCATCACGAATCCGTGCATATTCATAAGTCCTATTGGGGTCTGAGTTGGATAGACCAGCGAGTATTGCACAATTTTTCCATCAAATAACACAGAAGTGATGACTTCTCCGGACCGAGGGAAATAATCAATAAAAATTACGGAACGACTCAAGTAATCTGGCGTCAAGGATTTTCAGTCAATTTCTGGAGTAACTGATGCGAATAAATCTGTCAAGTTCCGTAATTTCTCCAATCTCTCCCAGAAAAATTACGAAAAAGTCACGTAATTTTTCTGGAAGACGTCGAATCGCGTTCCGGACTCGAATTTTACTTCCCTCCCAGCTTACGTTTTTGCCGGTAATTTTCACTGAATATTTCTCTACGCGTGTCAATTTCAATTCCCGAAAAAACGACTGTTAATAATAAAAAAAATTGAATTACAACGAAACTAATTAAATTTGAATAGATGGCTGGGCTACGAACTACCGGAAAATTGAACGTCAACTGAATAGTTTTTTAATCGTCTTTACCTTCCCTCGAAATAACATTTTCGAATATCAGGAAAATTGATACAATTCCGGGGAGAACGTCGGCATTCAAACCTTTCCCTGCCCTTCGCCGTAACCTCCCCCGAGTCTATTGGAATTCTCGGTTATAGCTACTCTAGTATTCATGTCGAACGTGTTATAATTTTGTAAAAACAAACTGCGCCCGATGGGTTCGCCGAAGAGGACGCGGAGAGAGCGAACGAGAGTTGAGAGGTGAGTTGGTTGAGTCCCGGAAGCGCTCTTGCAAAAATTTAAAATTCAACCATTTGGATTATGCAAAACGGAGCGAGAGCTCGGTCGACGGGAAAAAATTGATTCCGAGCGTTCGTGCGAGAATCTATATGCCAAAAAATATGCTCAACACAGGTTGGGGTGTGCGTGTGAGTGGAGGTCACAGGGAATTTTATAACGTTTTCATCGTGAAAATGAAAATTGAAAAATATTCTGTGATGTTTGCACGGGTTTGCGAATAATTTACGACGGGCGAGGGCTCTCTTTGAAGAGGTGGGGTAATTGGATTTTTTTTTTCGACGATTAGAATGTATTTCGGACGAGCAGATTTTTTCCCCCCCCCAAAATGTCCCAAATATTTTTCTCCCAGTTGATATTAATTATCGCGCGATATATTTTTTTTTTCAACTGCAAAATCTATCAGTCACTCCCGACGATATTCAAACATTTTCATCGAACTTATTAAACAATTTAGAACGTGGGTGAATTATTTTTGATTCTCCGATTTTTGAAATTTCCAATGACTGGCCAATGAATTTCGTTTAGTTAACTTTAATGTCCGGGTTGATTTTTAAATTCAATTGTAAAATTTATCGAACACTCCTAAGACTATTCGCAGCTCCAGACGAGAGTCTCAATGTTTCTGTATCCCTGGATACATATTTAACGTGACCTCGGCGCTGAATAATTTAACAATGCTGGCGCTAGCCATTTGTAGTTCACTTGTTACTAACTGCAGACTGTTAAAAATTCACGAGGCACTGGCTCTTATTTTCACCGTAACCCACCTTCTTGTTCCCTTCCCTCGTATTACCCTTTTTTTTCTTCCGCGGAGGTGTACACCTGTCTGAAACCCAGAGGTATATAGTCCCGTGGAGGCTGTGGGATTTGGCCGAGAAATACGAGACACTCCGATCGGTTGTTTCATCTCGTCTCGTCGCAACGAGTTCTCCAGCGAATTCCGCCCTCGCTGGCATTATTTTTGTTACATCTCAGTGATACCCCGCGACTGGTGTTCACCTCAGACATGATTTAATAACCACCAGGCAACTGTCTAATTATTATTAATCCACTCGTAATTAACGAGAGAAGGGCCTCGACAAAGGGCAAATCCTCCCGGTACGACTCCCTGGGATAATTGAGATTCAGAGGGGCTTCACTCGTTTCTTGCCATCAAAACTTTTCAATTTTACCGTGTGTGATTTAATTAAATATACATTTTCATACAATTTACTTGGGCAAAGGCTAATGGCGAGCGGCCGCTCGCAGCCATGACAATTCCAATGAAAATAAATCTTTAACATAACCGCATATCTCGAAACTGTAATATTTACTAATTTCCTTAATTTTCCCGAACTAATCAAATTGAAATTCCCCAGAAAAGTAATCTCTAATTTTCCCTAAAATATTCAATTCCATTGAAATTAATACAATAATTAAATTTCCAATTTCACCCCAACAACAAAAAATACTCTTCACAACCAATTAACGATGACATTTCAAACGACAAATTATAATTCTTATAATGAAAAAATCATTGCTCCAATTTTTTAAATTTTCCCTCATCAGCTGTGAAATAAAAAAATGCAAAACCACTCATCCGCACTCAAAATAAATTCCCCCCAATAATTTCAAAATGCATTTTGTTAATTGAACTCGCAGCGGGCCCGCCTCCTTAACGAACAGACACTCTGTAATAATTCAATTCCTTGGAATGAATGTTTGAGAGAATTTCGTAATTCACTATGGATTGAACGTCAGGTGGGATTTATTATCGGTTTAACGTCGAGTTACCCAACGACTCAGCTAAAACTGTCTTTGGCTGTTTGTCGCGACAGCTGGCTCAGAATTATCGGGTTATAGATGAGAGTAGCGAGGCTCCAGGGGGAGGGAAAGAATACGAGAGGAAATAGAGATAAAGAAGAGAAACAAATGGGAATTACACTGCAGTACGAAAAGAGCGGGTGGAGGTTGGGGGGCGGGGGGGGGGGGGGGGGGGGGGGGGGGGGGGGGGGGGGGGTGGGTGGGGGGGGGGGGGGGGGGGGGGGGGGGGGGGGGGGGGGGGCCGACCGTCGAATTGCTGGAACATTGATATTGGTATACAACGTCGGTATACTATGATGGGAATGACGTGCCAACGGGGCCTTTGATCGCTTTTCCCCGGCATTCCAGGAGTAAATGCGATGCCTGCGAAAACGAACGCATTCGATTGTTCGTTTCTCTGATGCAAAATTGAAAAAGAAAAAAAAAATAGAATTAGAATGTGGCGGAGGGGATTTTATTGAAATTCGCGGAGGTAATTGTCAACAAAATGAAGCGCCAATTCTGGATCAAAAATAATGCGTTTGACTTTTTCTCTTGTTGATCTCAATTGCCTTTTATTTATTTATCTCGATAAAAATGTTTTTACTGAGGGAAATCATTTATTTCGGGTAGAATCCGGGTAATAGCTCGCAATTAGGAGATAAAAAATTGAATCAATTTTCAAAATGAACGTTTCCCATATTTATTGTCATACTAAAGCCACACGCAATCTCAAGAATCAACCGCCGCCGCTCGTTTGTCCGTCCCCCCTCTCTCTCTCTCTCTCTTACTTTCTCCACTTTTTCCATTTCCCCTGTCCCAATTACTCGTTGAATAATTCATTCGGCCAACTATGAATTTGTATTAAATATTTCGTCTTCATTTTCATATTGTTTATAACCCATCGTGAATGAGCGGAGCTATCGTTCATGGGCTCGTAAATCTCGTTCTCTCTCTCAAGTTATTTACGGAAAAAGGCGAAACGAGGTAAACGGAAAATGAAATATATTGAAGTTTGAGTGGAGGGAATGGAGGAGAGGCGATTTAGCATGCGAGAGAGGCGTTAAAAGTCTGAGAATTTTTACGAACGTGATGAGAATTGGTGGTACAACGTGTATTGGCTCTCATTGACGAGCGAAGGGGAGAGAGTGAGCGAGAGAGAGGGGAATAAAACGAGAACTCATCGAACTCCACTCGATTGTGGGTGAGAGTCTTTATTAAGCCCAGCACGAAACAGTACATCATCTCCCGACACTTATTGACTCTTAGGAGGCCGAATTGAAAAGTAGTCCTCAGTGAAAGATGTTGGATATACCGAGAGCCCATTTATTACTTCAACTTTGCGTACCTGCACGTGAACGGGCCGGCAGTGGGGCTAAACACGCGGGGTGGAAATGAAAAATAGCTCGAAATTTTGTGAAGTTATTTTGCCTCGACCAAGTGAATCAGCTCGGGAGTGGCGAAGTGCTCTGGTAGCTTGAAATCCGGGGGAGATAGAGAAATTTTTGTCAAGAGCTTTTTTGCGGAGCGAATTGAGAGCTACAAACACGCCCTTGTCAAAAATTTCGCCAAGTCCAATAGATTCGGAGATATTTCACAAAGAATTCGCGGGTTTTACGTCGTCCGATGATTTTCGTGATTTCTCTTGAAATATTCGAAATTACATTCATTTTACGGTTAAATTTTCAATTTTTAATCACAAATAAATTTTTCTTCACTGTTATTGATATCCAGAAGAGCGAATTGAACAAATAGACTCGTTGAAAAAATATTACACACGCAGAGAACGCCATTTATTACTCCAACTTTGCGTACCTGCTCGTGAGCCGAAGTCAGGGGTAAACATGAGGGGTGCGAATGAAAAATAGTTTGAAATTTTACAGAGCTATTTTTCCTCCTGCAAATATATATGTACGTCGTCAAGTTGACTCAATGAAAGGGTGACTTTCGGCGTTTTTTCACTCCAGGGGGGGGGGAGGAGAAATTACTGGAGGAGCCGAGGGTTCGCTTGACAGGTTGGAAGAATGAACCAGACGCGTTTCCAATTTTAATGCTCAGTTTCAGTATTTCAATCGCGTGAAACCATTTCTAAAATTCCCTCCTACTCTCCGAAGTCTTAAACAATTTTTTTTTTCCAATAAATAAAATATTACGTGACACCTTCCAATGGAGGAAATTCCATTGAAAGCTAATTTATACATTTTTATTAATTTCTTTACGCCGGAAATTAATAGAAATTTTTTTACTGCGCGCGGGGGCTAGAGTGGAACTTAATTATCCGCGAGAATGAGCTCTCCTCTTCCTCAAAATACCCGAGCAAATAGTGTAAAAGCATTAGTAAATGTATAAGCATCGGGGAATGAGGTATTATCCATCGGGCGGGTGGCACTGGGGGGTGAGGGGGTGAGGGAGGGTTCCCGAGGATCGTTGTATACCACGTGCAGGAGGATTAAGCCTCGATTCGTGACAAAGGGAAGAGCCCAAAGTCACGAGTTACCCGCGAACGAGAGAACGCTCGTTGCCAGTGGATTAGCCCCTGGGCCCCCATGGAGTCTCGTAAATTGTCTCCTCGCAGACTAAACAAGTATACGCGCATGCCGCGGGCTTAATGATAATTTCTCATCGGTGTATGGTATCCTAATGCAAGTGACGGAGACAGAGAATTTTTGGGGAGGGAGGAGGGGCCGGGAGAGCCCGGGATATCCATGAGTTAAAGGATAAGCTCGGGGTAGTGAATCCTGGTTGGTTAAGTCTGAGGAAACATGACATGTTTCAAGCACAAATTGATATGGATTTCATTTTTCCTAGTCTCCTAGTTTCAGGGCTGACTCTCTTTGGTCGATCTTCTTTCGATTTTTATTTTTTATTTTAGGAAATTGAAATTGAACTTCAGTCGGTCCTTTCAGAAAATGTCAAATTTTTTTTAAACATGTTCAATACTGGTTATTAAAAATTGATAATGAGAATAAAAAAATCGGACGGAGAGTTTTGTTGACAGACGACTCGGGATATCGTAAGATCCGAGGGAAACCGCATTTTTAAATTGCAAATTAATAATTATTTTATTTTTCCGACAATCAAAGCCGAGTTTCTGGTGACTTTATTCCAGTTGTGTACTACCTCATTAGGAAATATCTCGTGATATCACTCGGCATTTGAGTGAATTTTTCCCCTTGATTAATTAATGGCATTCAGAATGGAATTTTTGCATGCGCGAGGCACAACATGACCTACATGAGCCGCCGCCTTTTTTGACGTAATTAAAATTGAAGAGCGTACACACCGCGAAGTGAATAATCTCCAACTAAAGAAGTGACGAATGAATTCATGTGGCTTTCCACTCATCATTTCGATAACAAAAATTTCCATGATCTGATACTGAAATTCATCTCCCGGTTCATTCAATTAATTTATCCCGAGATTATCAATTTCAATTACTTCATAATTTATTCAATTTCAGTTGCACATCCTCGAAAATAACCCACTCAATTCTCCCCACTCGAGGGATTAATTAAAATGCTATTTCTATTTTTAAAAATTCAATTTAAAAAAATCCCTCCAACTGTCCCCCGAATTTCCACTTTTATCCCTCAAACCCCGAAGTAACCCAATTTTTCCCCACTTCCATATCTTATGTAACATCCCCTCAACTCCAAACAACCCCTGACAGTCTTGAAAAAAAAGTTAGCAAGTCATCATGAAACTCGTCCGATGCTTTTCATTCAAGTTTTCTCGTGTAGACTCTGAAGAGGTAAAATTGTCAAACGCAGAAATACACTTGAGGCCGAATGCCGTGCAAAGCCCAATGGGAGACGGCGGTTTTTCCTCGGGCGTTGATGCAACTGTGCAGTATACAGTTGTATCCAAAGCCGTAAACTCCTCGGAGTATCGACACGGCCCGTCCATTCTTCCTCCTCGCAAAGAAATAAATGTGGGAGAGAAGTTTGAGAGCCTGGGAGTAGATGAAAAGTCGCCAACAGTCGACCGACATTAGCCCAACATTGGCGAACGTCGGCCGACCCCCGGCTGAATGTCGGCACTTGGTGAGAGCCTACTACAGGCCAGTCTGAATCGTGACAATTCCCAAGACTTGACAATTGCCCTGAATTGACAATGGGGGGGGACTTCGGAAGGGGGAAAAAATACTTCTGAGTGAATCATTGACAGCGGGATTGATTGTTACCACCCACTGGCTGTATCTCAGCAGCGCTACTTGTCCTGTTAGAGTAAATGAGTGCCTGCAGAGTATCCACCCCTTTTTACGGAAACTAAATTTCTCCCTCTTACAATGGAACCGGGCGCTATACACTTCGGCACTCACATTGATTTGCTCCCCAACTCGTGGTTTATAGCTGGGATTGAACGGATACGGGTAGGTCACCGACCACTCCACCATCACTCGTGATAACGAGAGTCTCTCGAGTCCATCCTCTGACATTTCGTTTCATCGATTTGTCGATTGCGACATTAACTGGGAGTCATTACGTCGATTATGGTTTTGGGGGAACTTGTGACAATATGGAAAAAAATATTATTCTGATGTTTGAAGAGTTTTCGGGGAACTCAATGACGGAAATCTATGCGCGAAATTATATTAGTGGACTTCGTCGATCGTTTTCCACTTGCACGGAGAGAAATATGCAATTAAAATCGCGGAACAATTCGCGTGATCCATGGGAATTCATGAGAATAAATCTGCAATGTTGAAGAGATCGTTGAATTCTCCGATTGACATTTTTTTTAGAATTTTACTTTTATTTTTTTCTCTCCCGGATTACATTTCGAAATTTAATTCTTCGGTATTTTGCGGAAAATTGACAAAGACTTTAAGAACTGCCGGGAAAAAATTATTCTGCCTTTTAAATATTCTGCAGAATTATATTTTTTTCTCTGGGTATTCTCTGGAAATTGAGGATTAATTTTAGTTTGTGAAGGACTCCACTAGTTCTGGCGGTTAGAATTTTAAAACAGTCCTTGTCAATCCGCTCAAAAAAATTATAAAAAATTAACTAATCGACGAGAAAGAGTTCGAAGAAGATTTTCTATTTTTGAGCTGTCCCATTTCGATTTTAATTTGTCATTTAATGATAAAAAAATGGGGGAGATTACGCAAAATATTGTTTTCATAAATTGTTATTTATGGTACAATATATTGAATTTAAAATCCATCAGAAAATTGAGTGATTGTCCAGTTGTACTCAGCCAAGAGGATTTCCATGTTCAGTTCTGGAGTTTATGCATACTGCAGTAAGGTGTCCGTCACTCAAAGTCCCATCAACTCGCCAGATTCCCCAGATCTGGCGATTTCCACAGCAACAACCCGCACCATCGGATCAAAATCATCTACACTAGACTGACTATAAATAGAGTTGACCCAGCCATTTGCTCCTCAATTCCCACTTGACTGACGTGATTCCCCTGAAATTTTCATTGTTCCATATTTCCAGTCCATTTGCACGAAATTCTAGCCCAAAATTATGAAAATTCAGCCGATGGAATAATCGCAGAGTGCGCCACTGTTATATCACCTTTGAATTCAACGGGCGATGGGACTTTATGCAAATAATTCGAGTCCAGAATTGAAGAAGGAAATTTAGCCTCACCGAACTCGGCGGGATAACTTTACGGTTTGGAAAATAAAAGGCGTGTTTTGTTCGTTTATCGGGGGGGGGGGGGGGGGGGGGGGGGGGGGGTGGGGAGGGGGGGGGGGGGGGGGGGGGGGGCTGGTGCTGATAAAATAGTTGCCCTGATAGAGACGGTTGAATTTCTACAGCGGACTTGGTGAGACTGAAGGAGAGTGAGATATTCTTTTAACCATTTTTTTCTTCACTCATTATTCACATAAAAAATTGCTCGCATTTTTTATTTAATAACATTTGTCACATCATAATAGACGTAACAAAATGAGATTAATTCAGCGGAATTTGTCCGATTTTTTTTTTTTTAATTTTGATTAAAAATTGTGGCACTTTTTTTTTTTCAATCTATTGTTTATATAAAAAAATCGTAGACCAAACGTCTCTCGCATTTTTCATTTTTAAATAACCTTTGAGAGCTGGGTTATATCGAATTCGTAAAAAAAATCTGTAACTGGAGTGAATTAAAAAAAAAATCGACGTTTCACGTTTTGATTTAATCCGACGGGAAATAGCGAAAAAAATTCGGTTCGCTTGATTTTTGGAATTACGATTGCACGTGGTTATTTAAAACAGCCAGTTAACGCCGATCAATACCACGATAGCATTCGAAATAGATAAAAGTGGGAGGAAAAAAATTTCTGCAAAATTTGTTCTGGCTATTGAACCCGCTTTCATTATTGATTTCCGTCTCCAACCGGCCGCTGGATTATTCATTAAAGAAGGATATGTGAGGAGTGCACCGCTGATCTGACTAATTCAGTCTATTCTGGATGAGGGAGGAGACACAGGAGATGCCAACGACCGAATAATACCTGACTGGGGTAAATCGATTACCATGTCACTCGGAATTTCATTTCAAAACATTTTGAAAATTAAATATGAAGGAGGGGAAAACCCAGTGAGATCGATACGTCGGGGCAAATTCTGGAGATGTTGCCAGGTGAATTCTCGTCGTGTCACAGCGAGTACGTGCCAAGTGCTCACTCGAGAATTATTTCCCCTGAATTATATAATCTCCTCAGATCGATAATTTTTTCATTTATTTCCCCGCCGCCAATTCAATTCGACAATTCGAATGAAAAAATTCTCCACTGGAAAGGCAATTTTTCGGGGGGGGGGGGAAATTATTTATCTACTCGGGGCCATGAGGCCCCGGACGAATTTGTAATTCTAACGAGACGAATCGTCAAATTAAAATTGTCAATTTTTATAGAATTTAACTTTTTGTTGGCAATTTCTCGGTGTGTTCAGTCGATTGCATCAATTTTCGGAAAAATCCTGGCGAAAAGATAATTAAAAGACCGCATACATCACGAACTCAAGCCAACTAAATTTTCCCCGGGGAAGTCTGTTGCTTTCCAACAAATTCCAATAATCCTCGCCCCTCATTTTCCCATCATAAATCAAATTAGTGGTTAACAATAGCAACAACTTTGTGACTTATAACTATCGAGGAAACTTCGGGGCAGGCTCAGTTTACGTTATCCAACTCGCCAAGTTCGTCCTGAACTCCAACGTCAAAGGAAAAACATCGAATTTGTACATTTGGCAAACAGTGCAAACACTCTAAGTGTTTCGATATTTATCGGTTTGCTACTCGCCACACAGCGTGTTCCTATGGCCCCCTGTGTCCCTGTCGAGGGGGGGGGGGGATATATTTTTTTGGCAAACCGCCAGTGAAAACTCCAATACCCATTTTTATACTTCACATCCTGTGGGAGAAACAGTGGCAATTCAATTTTACCACTTAATAGCTGAAAATATTGGTTTCGTCTTGCGCTTGAGTGGAGTGAACGAGTGAGTCTGATTCCATTTTCAGATTTATAAAAATAAAGAACTTCTTCATTCCGCTCAATGAATTTACAGCTGAACTATTTATTTTTACAACGAGAAAAATATAAATTTCTCTACTAACGCAAAAATAATTCCCCAAAAGATTCAAAATTCCCTTCTCTCATCCCCGACTAATTAATTCAATCAATTAATTTCCAATCGTCCCATTATTCCCCCTAACGATCTAAAAAATAAATTGCAAAAATACCTATCAACACCAGAGCCAAAAAAAAAAATTTTTTTTTCCCTGAAATATCTTTGAAGACTAACAACAAAAATTCTCCAGTTATTTTCATGCATGACGAGCGGTCGTAAAAAAATCCCTAACAAAAGAGTATATACTCCCAGCAGACTGGGCAAAAGATAGGAAATAATAGCTATTAGATGATGGGATTATAGTTTCCGTATTTGAAATCTCGATTTCTCGAGGGTTGAAGCCTTGAGAGATATCGTACCCGAGTTAAGGGGGTTTATCAATGATATATTCCCTCCACTTCGATACGTTTGAGGGCGGGCGGGCGGGGGTGGTAGCAAAAGGCCTCGGGAAACACTGGTTTAATGTATTGCTATGCGACTGGCATTATGCCCGCCAACACGCAACCACAACGAATTGATAAATACTGTTTTATTTACTTTTGCCGCAATCTGGATAGACTCATCGCTCGCAAACTTATCGGCTAATGTTATTTGTAATCGATCGTCTCACCTGAATCAAACAATCCCAATTATTTAATATTTAATTGGCCATTGGGAGGCGGGGGGGATGTGAATGTTGGCTATTCGCCACGGGAATTAATCGCCAACGGGTGAAAAGAGACGTGAAACTGTAGATACAGTCGCAAGTAAACGACAACCCCCACGACCAAACAGGCAAATACCCTTGGGCTGTACCGTCAACTCCAGTCCACGTCGTACATTCATGATGAATACGTGTTTATGTTTGGTACTTAGGCCCCGATGACTATCGGATATTCGTATTTGCGTGGAGAAGACGAATGAGTATATTTTGAAAATTTTTAATTGAGCACTCGGCCAATTTGGCGGATTCAAATTGCCCTTTAAGGCCCAAAAAATCCCCTCGAAAGGGAGAATCAATCAAATTTACTCCGCCCACATTCTACTGTACACCCTCAATTTGTCCCCTCCCGTTAATCCCGTTCACTTTATTTTTCCTCCTCTCCCATTACTTGTTAATTAAAAAAAAAATTCCAATTACCATCCGAGAATAAAATTTGTAACAGCCCAGCCTCCGTCGCCGAATGGAAACAATGAGGTGGAGGGGAGGGGAGGTTAATTAAACGAGTGCCGCATGGGACAAATCAATTGTTGTAGATAATAAACGCGAGTGAAAATTCGGATTTTATCCTGTATACGATAGTGGCCGATAACGAGCGTGTATTATCCCATTTTTAGGATAAATATTGGTCGACACGACGAGTTAAATATACAATATATAACAATATAAAATAACAACATTCAAAATAAATGGAACAATGCAATTCAGTCTAGTCCGTTGAATTTATCTCGTCCAATCTCGCAATATTTTCCCCCGCCGCCGATTATCTTTCGTCTGTGAATGAAATTTCCTCATAAGTGAATACGGAAAATACCTAATGCCACACAATTTACCAACCACCCGATGCCATTCCAGCGTTGGCTGGCCAGTTGTGAAGCATCCGCACTGCGGGGATTAACAACAGTACGTCGGCACGTCAGTCAGTGATTTTGACTGAGGAGGCAGGATCTCATGGCGTTAGCTAACCAAGACGAAATGGAAACAGAGTATGTGCTAGCCACGGAATAACAAAGCCCACCCACACCAATTCCCCCCGCCGCCGCCGCCGCCCCACCCCGGGTCCACCCTTCAGACTTGCTTTGTAGAAGCCGGAGCGCTACAATGGCCTCTATCTCTGTCTCGCGTCGGGGAGGGCTTTTCAAATTAAACATGTAGTTTAACGACGCTTACACGGAAATTCCTATCTTTCTGGACGCTCCGCTCACGGCGAGGCTGGATTTCCGGTCGTATAGTGTCACACGAGGGATGGGAGTTATGAGGAGTGAGGGACTTCAGGCGAAAGTAATTGGGATATTGAAAATTACTATTAATTTTTGAGAAAGTTCGGGAGGGGATGCTCAAAAAAATATTTACAACCCCTTCGGGGGGCTCTAACTCGTCAAATATCTAGGGGATTTCCTCGGGAAGCCAATGCCGTTAAAATTGAAACGCTCACTCCTCTAGTTCTCCAGAAATCGTAAAAAAAACTGAAGTGCCCTCCAAATTAATTAATTCCCTTTTCGCTTCCCCGGATATACTGACCTAGAAAAATTATTTCCAGTCGCTTCGAGAGGCTCCAATTCTCTACATTCACTACTTTAGACTCGTTTGGAATTTTCAATTGATGTAGGGAAAAAAATCAAACATCAAAAGACGGTAATTATCAACGAACGCATTGTTCACGAATGACTGCTTCCACTTAGACCGAACTCCTTCAAAATCCCATGCAGAATTATAAACATTTCTATAATTGAATAATTACGCCTTTAAATCTCCTTTGATTTCCAAACCGCGGCTATTGAAAAAAACATTGAATAAACCCACTCATTTCCCTCAAAAAAAGCTATCATTGTTACGTATTAAAAGAGAAATGAAAGCACTCTTCTAGATTCATTCGTCCGCAATCGCTATACATGAATGACCTCAGGTTTATCCACGCATGACTGCCGCAAGAAATGAGAAGGGTCGGATAGGAAAAAAAAAGCGAGTCTTAATGAAATTGTGTTGTATGTTTTCATGGTGGATAAAAGCCAATGAGCACGAATGAGCCTCCCTAATTAAATATCGTGAATCGTGACAGTCTGTGGTGATGTCAAAGGTTGCGCTCGGAGAAAAAAATTTACTTTTGACGAAGACTGCCTCACAGAAAAAAAAAACAGTTTCTTTAGTTTAAAAAAATTTTAAATATCAGCGCAAATTGTTCGGCTCGAGCCGCAGGGGACGGCCCTTTCACAAGTCGAGAGGTTACAATTAAGAAAAAAATTAACTGGAGAAAACATTTTTCTCTCTTACCGGATTTATCTGGAATTACTTATCGGGTGACGGAATTTTAAGAATTGATAAGGGAATTGTATTATTTTTATGTCATTTTGTTTGTCAGTTAAATTTGTAGTTAATTATTTTAGTAGAGTATTTTTTTTATTTTTTGGGAATGTTTAGGAAGAAAATTCGCGGGGGAAATTCTCTTGAGGGGAAAAATGAGTTTTTTTTTGAGTGAATGATGTCTGACAGAAGGACTTTGTCTTGTTTCACTGGCTGAGGTATTTAAAAGGTCATAAACATCATTAATATGCACCGTTACGTTTTGTTATTGCCATTTGTTCTAATGTACTATGTGCCTAGTTCATTCTCCTGGGCATCGTTGGCGAATATTACTGGAAAGGGTTTGTACTGAACATTCGTAACGGTGCCTAGGGGTGCAACTACAACAAGGCCTGCAATTCTTCTACTGCTTCACTGGGTTTATTGTTGTTTGCGGAAGTTGTTGAGACCCTTCTTGCCAATGCTTTTTACGATGTTTGAAGAATTTCTTTGGGAAGTGGAGGTGAACTTTAATCAAGCAATTCCAGGACTGTGTCTTGGGGAAAAATGTGGCCAACTTTTTTTAATAAATTTTTTTTTCACTGTATTCTTTTTTTTTTAATCGCGGAATTTAATGGGTGATATTATACGAGAGAAGATTATTGAATTCCTCCGGCATTCCGAGGTATTTCGAGCTTGAAAATAAAGCGCTTGGATCGAGGGAAAATCAAAATTTTTCCCCTGGGCGAGAATTTCCCCAAAAAATAATAATTCGACAATCGAACCTCGAGCTACGCGACATCACTTAATTATTGCAATAATTAATGTTCAAGACTGATTCAATGGGTGGCTCGAGCCGACTAATTAATTAGTAAACAGATAATTTTGTTTTCAAGAGAAAAAAAAATGTAGACAATGTTTAGGGAGGGGTAAACCAATTCTCCTGACCAGTTGGAGAATTTTTCTGCTACCCCCGGATAACTTTCAGTCATCAGTCAACAAATTCAACTGCAGCTGTCCCATAATTTTTCCTGAGCGGTAATATCTACGAGTGTCACCCTAGCACCGGTCCACCAGACGCCTCGAAAAGCCGACGCAAGTTCCACGGCAGAATCTCTTTTCATACAAGTTAATCAGAGAGATATAAAATGAGAGGATTTCACATTCTATTCCATTTTTGTTATTATGTTGTATTTCTGTCTGCAGACTGAGTCGCGTCAGGAGTGCAACATTTCAACTCATCCACCTCCCCTCCGCCCCCCCTGGCACGCCGAAATATCAGAGACAGCGTAACACCGGGTCCCCACAGGTTTCCATTCCACTCGGTTGAATTCAAAGTACAATTAAGCCCACGGCCATTAAAAATTCAACGGACGAATCTCATAATACGCTAGTGAGTCCTTTCCATATTGGCTCGGACCCCGCTCGTCTGCTTTGCCATCACTCATGTATGAGTGTAAGCTCCAGTTGATCAGTCTCGGCGCAACTGAATTTTCCGCTTTGATGTGATTTTTTATTTTTTATTTTTTTCTGTCGAGAGAGAGGAGAAAATTCGGGGGTATTGTAGAGTCTAATGGATCCACTCATCTTTTTCTCTTCGAGTCGAGGCCGGGGGGATTTTTATCTCCTCAGGTACTCCTCCGCTACTAATGATTTTCGTTTACTTAACGTTGGACTGGTGATAATGGAGCAGGGAAAAGCCAAAGTTGAAAAAGAATAGCAGCCGATGGCGGGTGTATCCCTCGTAACAAGACGTTTGATGGACGTGCTTATTCTCGGGGGGTGGAAACCGCTCGACTCCGAGGGCTGATGGAATTGCCGAGTAGGTCAGGTATATATCGGGCCAGACCCGTCTGTCGATCTCGGGGGGGTTTTTTTCCATCGTCTCCGCTGAGCACGAGTTGGGAGACTTCAGAGTGGAATATTCATGTTTGAAAATCTCTCGTTATTATTGGGTAATTAATAACCAATCCGCGCGGACGTAACGACTGCTTCGCGGAGGGAATTTCTGCAGTAAAAATTACCGGTGCCTCCGGTGATCCTGTCGCATTCTCGACCATCGGGACCAATTGCCCAAGGATTTAATAAAATTTAGGCACACGTCGGGACAATTTTTCCGAGAAGTTGGGGGATCTTTGACGAGCGAGAGAATTTCTCAGGAATTTTTCTCCTTCTGGGGGAATAATAAACTTCGGGGGATGATCACTGAGAGTGGATGGAAATTTATTTATCTGTATCGCCTGTTTTGCTTGCCTTTTTTTCAATTCTCCCCCCCCCCCCCGGCACCAGTCGCCGCACGGAATTTTATTAGTTCGTTAGGATAGAGGAATCAGGATCGATTCTTCCCACATTTTTTGGATGCCTCACAGTCTCGCCGGCTTCGTCATTACAGTCTACCGGAATTTTCGAGGTTTAAAAATCCGCTCGTCGGGGAAGCGAATTTTCGGAATTTTGAGAGGCAAATTAAACCATTAAACGTCAATGGAATTTGTTTAGAATTTTCCATACATTTTTTATTACAAAAAATTTAGCTAGCGATTTTTTTTTTGTGAGAGAGCTAATTTGGCAATTGATTTTTCGTTTGAAAAATAATTTTCTTCGAAATTATTAGTTCGTTTTCCCTCAATTCTAACAACATCTACCGGTAATTCGGCACCACCAGTGATTCATAATTAATCCTAAAATCGCGAAAACATTTCCACGAATGTTTAATACTTCATCGGCACTTCTACCGTTTTCCTTCATCATCCAGTATGTATGATCCCGTCTCCGTTTCCACAATCGGAGGGTGGAAAACTTGAAACCCAAAAAGTTTGGGGTCTCGAGAGTCCCCCACCCCCCCCCTCTTCCTATAACGAAGGGAAGAAGCTTAAACAATACCCAGAGTATTCCGTCTACCTTCAGCACGTTGTGATCCCCTCCACCTCAGAATGTCTCCAATACAAATCCCATTCGCATTCCCATCAATTTCTCTCGAAAAGTAAAATCCCGGGGATAACGGCGCCGAGAAGTTCGCCGGAAATCTTTCGGAAATAGCGTACCAACGGTATGAAACATTTATTACAACATACAATATTCAGCTGATCCATTACTCTAACTCAAGATTATTATTACAAAATTCTGTTGATAATTTAGGGAGAGCTCGGAAGAATTTTCTAATAAATTAAAATTCAATTGACTAAAGATAAACGTAAAGAAAAAAAAATACATTGAGTACCCAATTTAAAAAATTAATTACCAATTCATAAAAAAAAATCACCTCCCCAGTAAAAAATAAAAATCCCATTCAAGGAGGGATGAATTTCACGGAAAAAATAAAAGTTTAAAAAAATCCCCAGGTTAACGTCGTCGAAAAGTTGTCTGGAGCTGTTTTGGAAAGAGTGTACGATCGGTATGAAACTTTTAAAAGGTGTTTTCGACTACTTAATCTCTAACCCCTCAGGCGACCGCCACTCAACCCGTGTCCCCAGAGGTTCCAAAGCGTTAAACGAAGCCACAGCCCCCCCCCCCCTCCCCCCGCCGTTCAGATAACCCCGTCGCCCAGCCCCAGTTGATCCGGCCGAGGGTTTAAATATTTCAATGCATAATTAACCCGCAATATTCAAGAGTATCTCGTTAATTTTGTATTTCGAAAGAATATACATCAAAACAGAGAGAGAGAAAGAGTTTAATTCAACTCTTGATTATTCCGAGCGAGGATCTTGGAAAATAAAATGGAGAGACGCGCGAATAATGGGAGGGAGTGAAGTAATTTACTATTGTTGAATGAAAAAGAAGGAAAAAAATTGAGAAGAAAAAAAAACAATTTCCACCCCGGGGGGGGGGAAAAAAAAAAGATACAACAACGCACACTTGAGTAAATTACTCAAGGAGTCCGGGAAAGACACAGTAATGGCCGTTAGTTTCACGCCACAAAGTAAATGAACAACGTTGAATGGATACATATGCACGAGTCGTTTAACCGCTCGTGCCGCTCAGTAGTTTTTACTCCGTATTTTATTTTTTTTTTTACAACTTGTCCCCCAGTTTTTATTCCTCATCTTGAATAGCACACACGACTCTCTCCTCTAATGACCGCCATTTTGGGCTTAATCTGGGTAATTAATGGGGCTCGTTTATAAGCGCGTCTCTCGGTTCTGACGATTTTTTTATTTTCACTCGAAATGGCTATCCGAATCGAATATTCGGATCTTCGACACGGAGTGAAATATTCAATAAAAATTAACTGACGCAACGTCAATTACGTCAATTGCACGGGCTCTTGGGTGAAAATTAGAGACCCCTTCGGGCGCTCTTTGCTAGCCGTGAGGCCCAGTGAAGGGGACTTTTAGTAAAATGTTCTTAAATTTTTCTGAAACGTTCCGTAAAAATTCGCGAACATCCAAAGTTGCCGGTAATTTTTATTGAATATTTTTCAGCCTCCAGGCAAAGTGTCAACTACTGTATAAACTCATTATTCTCTCCCTCCCCTCATCCCTTAATCCCGCTCTAATCCCGATAAGCCTTCGAAAAAAAAAAGGGATTTTTTAGTCCTCTCGTCTTGCTCTTTTCTACAACTGGGTCTCCCTGTATTCCTCTCGTCGATATATCTTGAAATCGGTTGGCTCGGCCATTAATTTCATTTTATCGCTGCACGGGATTCGAACCGGACGGTTGGGTAATGCGTTTTAAATGTAAAACAGGCGAAGGCCTAGGGCGTACCCAGTTACGACGCTGGAGAGGGAAGAGGACGCGATAAAATTTGATTCAAAACTTTTCTTCTCGCCTTTTCTCCCACCTCCTCTTATTTTTTTTTTTATTATTTTCCTGAACAATCGCCTATTCTCCCGGCTTTCTCGGCACTCTGCCTCTTCTTTTTTTCCACTCCTCGCCCGTTGTACATCAATTTCGATTAATGCATTCCGAGTTTTTAGCGTCACTGGACGATTTATATTGGGGAGGTGATGGAATACAGTTGAGCGACTCGCGGCTACACTGTTGCTGATTCCAAAATACACAACAGAACGAGTGAACGAGCGGGTGACCGGTCCACCGCGAGAGGTCAGCCGGCACTGGATTAATTATGCAACAGATCTCAGTCGTGCTGCACCCCATCCGGGTTATATACTAACCAATTAACCACGTGGAACTGGGAAATGAATGCGAAAGGGAACAAAAATTTACAATTAAAAATTTTTTCCCGGTGATATTTTTGTTCAGTGCATAACTCGATTACTACAAAAACAATTCTATCGCATTGATTTAACCCACAACAAAATTTCATTATTTATTAATCAATTATATCCCAATTAAGAAATTTTTTTTCTCGATTTAATCTCACGCGTGGCTAATTAATTTATTCTCACTCTTTGGACGATTATTCGTCTCCCATTCTCGAAGATTTTAATTAAAAAATAATTGTTGGTCTATTATTAAAAAAGAAATTCAATTTTCAAATCCGCGAATTCGCGAAGATTTTCCAAAAGCACTCGACCGAAGGAAGAAAAATTGAAAATTGAAAGACGAATGGTCTTTTAGTTAGTCAAGTTATCGCCAGTTATTGCCCAACAGCAACAACAATTTAACAACAACTTAGTTAACAGTGGGGGAGAGAGAGAGAGGGGAGAGAGGTGGAGAGTAAATTGCTAACGGAGGACTAAATACAGAAATACAGTCCTCCACAGTGAGAGGGGCTTCCCCCAGTGGTACTCCTGTAAACCCTCACTGTTTTAGCCCCTTTGGCCCAACTCCACATTGGATCTGGCACGTTGTAGCCCCGGGGGGTCACCCGACGAATTGCGAAACGCTACGCCGGACGCAGTGTATATATGCGAGGGGTTAGAGGCAACACTGTTATTGCATTAACTCATCATTGTCATTTTTATCACGTGCCCACTTGAATCAACAGAGTCCCACACTCCCCCCCCAGTGCTTTGCCGCCCATTTTCTCTCGTCTCTGTGCTCATCCATAGGTAACTCCAGCGAATTCCTATGGTGCCACCCCCGCCCTCGACGTTTGCCAAAAACTCACGAGCCCCTGGCGCCCCTCTCGCCGGACCTCGAGGATCATCGGTCAATTGACGTCGTTTAAACGGTATTTTGGCCGTGGATAAAAGGACAACACTCGGGGAAAAATATAATTTTGGTAAGTAGAATTTTTTTTTACAATCAAGTGCCAGAAGTTACGACAGTCGAAGTCATTTAAATCCTCAGGAAAATATTTGATCAACGAAATTACGTTTTTGAGAGAAATATTATGATAAGAATTGAATTTTTTTAGAATAACTTGAAAAGTGGGAATTAATGAACCAATTCCATAATGACAATTGATTTTTGTTCAGTGTTGTTTAGGCTAGTAAGGAGTTGTTGTTGAATTGTCGTTGGGTTAGTTGTTTTCATTCGTAATAAAAGAATTTTTTTTATTTAAAACCCCTCGAAATTAGATTTTTTCTTTTTTTGTTTTGGAATAATTTGCAGACTGGAAGTTAATTAATCGCCCGACGGGTTTCATTTGTTTAAGTGTCTTTCATTGAGTTTGTTTGACTTTTGTAATGAAATTGAAATTTTGTTTTTACTCGTAATAAAAAAATTTTTTTGAAAATTCTTCAATTCGTAATTTATCAATTTTATTCTCAATCCAATGTGGGAATAAAAAATTCTATATTCCCGAGCACTTGCCACAAAAATTCTGAGTACATGGTCCACAGAAGTCGAAGCCCCCAGAAGCGATAGACTACATACCCTCTATATTTTACAGCTCCTCAGAGACACACTAGTTCCATGTTTCCGAGTTTCCTGTTGCTCAGTCCAGTAATAAAGTTCAAGTCTCGCCTCGAAAGGACACACAGTACCACTGTCTGTACATAACGTGTGAATTTCAAAGGGAATGCGAGATCCCAGCGAGTATGAATGCTTCAGAAATGCCCTCGGGCGACACACGTGAGGCGAAAAAAAAAGAAAGAAAAAAAGCGCAAAAAATAAAAACAAATCGAGACGAGAGATGTGTGGACGAATAGACGTATGGTTTTACGTGTAATTACTGTCATTACAGTTGCTATTTATGCACAGGAAATTGAATCATTCAGGGCGAATTCGCCTGAGGGCTTCGTAACTCTCGTTAACGGTCAGATTGAATTTGTTATATAAATTAATTGAAAATAATAGAGTACGGAAATTGTAATTTCAATTGCGCAAGCGTTATCGTCAATTCGTAATTTCATGGCAATTGCTGGCGCAGTGAGAGAGGTTTGGATTATGAATATTGTAGGGTTTTGTGAAATTTTGAAATTGAGCAAAAATGAATTCAAATTTTTTTCCTGAAATTTTAGACATTTTGAGGTTAATAAAATTGCGATATTTTTCGCAGATATTTTTGCAGTGAGGACAACGAGTGATTTTGGTCATTAAATAATCTTCTAACGTTTGGTTATCCGATAGAAATGTTTTTTTATCAAATTAGAATTTTTTCTCAGCGTGAGGAACTGAGCGAAAATTGGTCAATCAAAAGTGAATTGCTCTCGATTTTTTGTACGATTTATTTAATTAAATCTGGGCAATCAAGTGGCAATTCAATTATCCTCGAGGTTTAGTTTTTTTCTAATAGCCAGGGGGAAAGTTGAGGAAGAAATTTGAATTATTTGCGAGGAAATCTATCAGATGGGATAAGTCTGGTGGATTTTTTTTTCAGGATCTCGTTATTAAATGTTAACTACTGAAATAAATTGGATGAAACACCGAGCCAAATCTTGGAAACAAACAAGTGGCGATGCAGGGGCCAAGTTAAACTGGTTCAAACTACTCCAAATGAATACGTTTGGATACCTTTCGGTTTGCGTATCCAATGAGAATGCCTAGTGTAAACGAGCCTCTGGGGGGGAAGCGTGAGCCCGTTGCTGATGCTCTCGCTATACCAGTACAAACACCGTTTAATTTCAGGGAACACGGAGATAGTTCTGACGTTGAAATTTCCGCCAGAAGTTCGGAGAGTTTTTTTTTTTGTTCACCGACGCGTAAACTTCGACGCAGGAGCCGACGATATTGATGACTATTGAGAATTAGTTACTCGGAATTTTTGAGGGACATTTGGGGGACCCTTTTTCGAAACTGCTTTCCCTCGGCTCCCCCGGAAATACTTTGGACATACTCGGATGCGAGGGAAATTGTAAAGATTAGTTCGACCTTCTCATGAAAATAATCCGAAAATTCTGAGGTCAAGATTAAAATTTCCGACAGTTGGGAAGTTCGTCGAAAAAAAATAATCAATAGCGGACAATTTAATTTAAATAATTCTCGTGAATTAAAAGTCAAAAAAAATTGTTGCCTGACGTTGGCTCGGGAATCAGTCTTTGTTAAAATATTTTTTTTAATGAAATCTCCGGGAAAAGTTCAACTCGTCATCTGGATTAAAAAAATTGCCTAAATCCGGTGGCGATTAATATTGAATTAATTATTATTTTGGAATAATAGCCGGATGTTTAGAGTCGCAGTTGATATCAGTGATATCCAGGGAGTCTGGAATTTACAACGTTTAATAAATGTCCCTGACGGGTGGTCAGGCAAGGGTACAAATCGCCTGGAACCGCAGACACAATGCTTAGTAATGGTGACCGACGGTTCGTGCTACTGTGAAACACCGGAGGGAGGGCTAAACCGGGAGGGAGAGGGACTGGTTCCTAGTGGTCCGCGGATAGCATTCGTTATGTTCCTTGGCCGAGCGTATTCAGCACGAATCGACTCTCTCTCCCTCTTTACCCAGTACAAACGAACAAACGAGCTTAATTAATCGCTTCCGTCCTCTCTCATCCACTCCGAATCTTCATCCACAGGTATATTTTGTTTTTCGAGTGTGTGGAATTAAAATCCCCCAAAAAAGGGAATTGTTGAATTTTCAAATTGGCAGAAGTCGTCAAATAGTCAAAAAAATTCATTTCAATAATTTTAGAGTCGCCAAAAAGGTATTCTCGAGTGGCTTTCAATTGGCCATTTAATTATTTATAAATTTAAAAATCCGGAATATTTGTTTTCCAATTTTTTAATTCTTCAATGAAAAAAAAATTGAAAAAAAATTGCTATTGCTTTTTAGATCAGTCAAAATTCCAAGAATGTCGATAATACTTTGAAGTTTACCCTGGGTATTCCATTACAACACTCGGTTATAGCCTATTTGATGAAACTTTCCGCGGGAGAATGGGCTACAATCGAACTGAGAGTCTCCTATCAAAAGTCGAGATGCCTTGGCATGAATTGTTCCGAGATATAAAGGCAGTTTAACTACAAATTTCTAGTGGTGTCGGGGGAGGGGCCTTTGAATGCCGGAGTAGTTAACAGTAACTCAGACGCACCCTCAGCGATGCACCCAAGACTCTAAAATATACAAGACTAAGATAAACCACGAGTGTCGTGAGAATTTCAGGGTAATACCGCTGAAATTGAGAATACAAATGAATTAATGAGTTCATTCCAGTGGTTTCAGAGCAACAACATTTTCAGGAGTTATTTATATTCTTGCCAGACGATCTCTCATGATTTCATAATTTTTACTGTCTCCACCTGCGGATGCAATTTCATTCAACCAGAAAATTGGATTTTTAAATGATAAATAATCCGATTCCATTAGATTACCAGGACAATCCTAACTTTTCGGTGGCAGAATGCCTTGGAATTCACCCGAGAATTAACTGCGTTAACATTTTCGAAAAGCTCACAGAAAAAAATCTGACATTTTTTTTAAAAGTGAGTGGCGAACCAATACGAATCAAAAAGAACTACGAATGCACGGTTGGGGAAAAAAATAAACTACTCTGATTTTACACTGATCTCTATTAAATAATTTAATTAAATTAAGTAATTTAATTCAGTGACAAAATTACTTGAAATTCCCCCGAGAATTAGACATTTTTCAACAGCGAATGTCAAACCGATACGAATCAAAAAGAACTACGAATGCACTGTTGGAAAAAAAATGAACTACTCTGACTTGACACTGATCTCTATTAATTAATTTAATTAAATTAAGTAATATAATTTAGTGCAAAAATTACTTAAAAGTCCCCCGAGAATTAGACATTTTTCAATAGCGAATGTCAAACCGATACGAATCAAAAAGAACTACGAATGCACTATCAGAAAAAAAATATGGAATTTTAAAAACATTTCTTCATTAATATTCAAGACAGCGACACTGACTTGATACGGACTTTTTATTAATTAATTAAATAAAGAAAAATAATTAATCAAGTGACAAAATGCCTTGGAATGTTCCCGAAAATGAGATGCGATAAAAATCCCCGAGAAGTCTGCAGAAAAATTAAAAAAAAATTTAACAGTACAGAAGCTTTCGGTGCCATTAGATTCATTTATATAAATGATTCCCAGGTATCAAACGGCAATTAATTACCCCGAAGAAAGTGAAAAGTTGTAATTTATTTCAACCCTCACATTAACCGGAGAACCATAAAAATGTTCTTGTGCATCGCGGCAACTTGTATCATCGCATCCCCTCGCAAATGAGTTTATTTAGTGCGGGACATTCGCCGGGCGCTCATATATAAACTAGTTAAAAACAAACTTTGATAAATAAAACAAAGGTGCAACAGCGTTACCGACTTTTTAGTCTCTCGTTTTTTCTTGCCCCCTTTTTATGTCGTTAGGTGCTAATAAATTCATAAACCCGTGGCCTCTGTATGCAGTTTACCATCCGCCAGTGTCTGACGTAAATAGTATTCAACTACTTCGGGAATGAGAAGTGGAGTAATGCCGTTGTACAGCAGTTGCTGCCAATATCGATCTGGTAAATATCTACGATAGGATTGTCCCGAGGGGGTAAGGGGACAGACTGACCGTGTCCACAACCGCATCAGGTCGTACTGTCCTCGGGGAACGGCTCCTTCGTCTCATTGTGCCACTATTAAGCCCCCTAATTCATCTCGATTCATGCGCAGAGAAAAATTGTCGGGCGAAATAACTCCCAAATCCAAGAAAAAAAATTTAATTTTCCAAATTCCCTCGTTTCCATTAATTTTTTTTGTGCTTTTAAAATGCAAAATCAATTGAATTGACAACCACGCCAGCAGATTACGTAAATTATTCTGCCAATTTTATTGCATACTTCTCTCCGCATGGATTTTTAATTGACCGCGTGGATCCGTAAACCCGGCAATTCACCGTAAGGTCATCTACGATGTTTGATTATTTTCAGGACGACAGGGAATCACGAGAGCTCATTAAGAATTCTGAGGTCGGTGAGGGTCTCGCCAGAGTTTGGGGTGTGGCATCCCATTCACCGCAGTCACTACGGGGGATCACCGGACATTTCAATAAACATTGGGATCATTTCGGGTCGGTTTTTGAATTAATTTCCCTCGTAAAAAACCCCCAAAACAGTCGCCAAAAATTTTTCCCCAAAAATTTCTCTGACTTCACCAAATAAACCCCATCAAATAATCGCTACAATTATCAAACAACCTGAATAAATCATAAATCATAAACACCCACCACCGTGAGCATTAGATAATTGTGTAGGTGTTGGAAAAAAATTTTTTGTGCTATTAAAATTCTCCTACAAAAAATTTTCATTAAATAATTTCCGCCCTCAGCAGTTACCCTAACGATTCTTCACGTAGTCATTATCGTTATCATTTTGTCGTGCATACCAGCCGCTTACCCAAATGAAAGTGCAGACAGTTACGTGACTGCCCCCCCTCTCCCCGAGCAGTGTGAATGTATCATCCGGCGAATGAGAAGAAAATTTTTGTTAATTTCGAGGAAATGAAACTCCGGCAAATTGGACCCAGGGAGAGACGTTTCCCTTAATTCATACGAGTTTCATATCCTCAATTCCGTATCATCTTTATCCAATAAACGGCCCGTGGCCTCAATCCCGGGGAGGAAAAAAAAACGTAGGGGGGCGAAGCGAAAGAGAGAAAAGAGAAAAATAACCCGAGAGAATGGGCTCGTCCGAGTACACGTACTCTCGAAGTAGAGCCAATATCCTCGAACCGGAGAGCGTGATTTTTATGGGCTTGAGCGGGCGTGTATTGGCTATTTTTTGGGACTTTTTTCCCCCGCCGCACTCTTGGGGGATTCTTTTTTTGCCTCTTGGTAAAGACGAATATGTGGAGAGCGCTCGCTGGGAGGAAACAAAACGGCTAAAGTAGAGAGGGACATCGGCAAAACGAACCGTAACCACGACCGGTCGTAGTTCCCATCCAGGATAGAAGGCACTCTCAACTTTCTCTCCTCATGTTCGATAGAAACAAATAAAATGGAATGAACTTCTCCCAGTGGGTTAAGTCCCCGCCTCCGAGCATGTATATCCTGATAAATCCGGGAAGAAATGCTGAGGTAACTTTCACTGGTACTTTCCAAGAACTTTTCTGAATTGAGGGGGTTTTCGGGGGAGGGCGGCGGAAAATCTTGCCACGAGTCATTATTACGATTTTTGGAACATTTTCGAAAAGCTCACTGAAAAAAATCTGACATTGTTTTTAACAGTGAGTGGCGAACCAATACGAATCAAAAAGAACTACGAATGCACTGTTGGACAAAAAAAATGAACTACTCTGACTTTACACTGATCTCTATTAATTAATTTAATTAAATTAAGTAATATAATTCAGTGAAAAAATTACTTAAACGTCCCCCGAGAATTAGACATTTTTCGACAGCGAATGTCAAGCCGATACGAATCAAAAAGAACTACGAATGTATTATCAGAAAAAAATGTGAGATTTTACTTCTCCGGAGGTTAAAAAACCGCGCGAAAAAATTCTCATTTTCAGATTTTACAATTCTCGGAAATTGTCGGGTTGAGATCGGAAGATTAATTTTCTATTTTCATCATTTTTATCAGAATTGGAAGTGCCAGTTTAATTAAATAATTTTTTTCGAGTGGAAAAGCCAATATTATTCCCTCCAGGCTACCAAAAAAAATTGCTAACAGTAAATTATGTCAATATTAATAAAGAAAAATCTTTGAAATACCGGGAGAATCGCGAGAGCAATTCTAACTTCCCAATTATTTTTCTGAACCACCAAAAATTGTTCGTTTCTTCGGGATTGATATTAAAAAAAATCCCCGGGTCTCCCCGATCCCCCCAAATAAATATGATTGCCCTCCCTGAGTGCGAAATGAATACCCGCGTATTCACCTGACATACACATCTGCCAGATCCTGAATCATGAGACTTAGTTTACCTCCGTTGGAGTTTACGTAACGCGGATGCGAAACAGTCATTTGCATTTCAAATTACCAATGGGAGTTTGTGTGGTACTTGCCATGTGTACCTGGACAAAGTCACCTCTCTCAAAGTTGACGGTGAGTTTAAATGCGTGCGGAGGTGGGACACAATCCCTGACACGTCACACTCAACATATAGGCTAGAGGGATAGCACACGTCGCGTGTTGAGAGCCCACCCCCTCGGAAAATGTCATTAATGACATTATAAACTTGCGATCGAGTCAGAGTGGAGGGAGGCTCTAAATGCCACCGTTCAGGGGTGATGTCTCCCTGAGGAGTGTTATCGAATTTTCGGTATTGGTGGGTTTGGTTAACGAGCGAACTCACTAGAGAATTTTTCACCCGGCAAAGATGAATGCGGAACATTGAGGGATTTTTTTATAGTAAAAATTACCGTTTCGCTTGATAATCCTGTGGCACTCTCGACGCATGAGAATAATTGCCCAATCGAACAGTAAAATTCAATATATTTTATAATATTCAGGCCCACGTGTAGACAATTTTTACGGAGGGATAAATTAATTCCAGTAAAGCCGTTCGGTAATTTTTACTGAATTTTTAGCCGCGATTTTTTTGGAATGTCGATTACTTTGGGACGATTTTTGCAAAAAAATTATTTTTTTAATGTTCTTTTGGTCGGGTTTTGAAGACATTAACATCCTCGAATAACTCGCACTTAATTATAAAAATTATTAAATTTTTTTTGGATTAAACAATTGGATATTTTAGGTCGACTGATGGACGATTGAAACCGGCGTATATCAATCGTCGCAAATAATTTCCCGGCAAGTGGGTTAGTACGCAGTTTAAAATCTTGAGAATTGAATAATAATTTTCGTGCACTTACTTTGCCAACTCCAGTCATCTCCTTCACTCCAATTCTCCTCAGAAATGCGGGTGGTGCAGGTGGCGGTGACTTGAGCAGCAGAGCTCCATAACCATTCGGAAATGTTGGCTCCTCCAAGCCAACATTTTCATCCCCCGAGCGCCGTCGACGGTGGGGGCTCGACGAGAGATTCCACTTCTGTGCGGCCCTGAAAAACCAATAGAAATTCACTTCATCGATAAATAGAATTTTTTTTCTCATCCACTGCATTCATAATTCATCAAATTATTATCCACCTCAATTGAATAAAATTCAAACTTAAAATTAACCTCAAATAATGCCCTTTATCAGAAAATCAGGAGAAAAATTTTTTTGACTCGGAAAAAAAAATCCCCTAAATTCAATTTTTTAATGACAATGAACACCCGAGTCCTCCACCCCCGCCGGAAATTTTCCCACACCCCCCAGCCCGTCGAGACAATTCCACACGTTTCGCAAAAAAAAAAACGAGATAATCCAAAGTAACTGAGAATGAATTTCGGCTGTTTGACTGTACGAACGTGCCCGGAGGGTGACTGGGTGACATACTCCGCTGGCGTGAGGACGAGAGCAATGGAGGAGGGAGGGGGAGGGGGGGCTGGTAATCAGCGCAGGTAATGTCCCGGAACCCGTGTGTTCCCAGGGTTTCGTGTTTAAAGGGAGAAATGCCGAGGTGGAGTAGAGCTTGGCCTCCAACTCCGGACCAACCCACGGGCCTCGTTAACCCACGCGCTGTGAAATTGGAAATACCGTCGTGCGACTCGTCGCGTTGCGGTGAATGTGAGAGCATCCATTTCAGCTCATCCTCATACAGAGAGGAGGAAAAAAAAGTGGGGGAAAAGAGTTGAATAAAAAAAAATATGAAAAAAAAAGAACGCGGGGAAAAGATGCGTCGGGGGTTAATGAGTTTGAAAATACGACGGACTTGTCTTTCACTCGAAAAACAACAAATAATTTTTTTAATATTTATATCAGGGGATGTTCAACAACAAATTGTTTGGAATGCCCTAGTGAAGTGAATATTAGGGGATATTTTGACGTTAATTCCCCTCATTTCCGCGATTCCCCAAAAATTGACGACGAAGTTACTTCTGATATTATCTCCCAAATTCAAGGAAAACTCACTTTACACAGCTCTTCAATAATTTACACTCCTCATCCCCATTACCCGAACTTAAACCCTCCCTCAATCCCCCTCCCCAACTGCCGCTGAAAATTCGGTTACAGTGAAATAACTCCGGTCGTTCCGGCTTGTCAAACCGCTTCAAGAACACTATTACGAAATCGTAGAGGGGGTGTGACCCACTCACGCTCCGTTAATTCCCATTTTAACCGGAGTTACACTAGCAAACACCCAAAACTCTCCCACTCAACTTCTCCGCACCTGAACACCCCAAAATAACAAAAAAAAAATCATCAAAAAAATTCTCGAACGGAGAAAAAAAAACTATCAAAAATTTTGTTGGCATTAAAATCATCAGAAAAATCTGCAGTTACCGAAATTATTTTTTTTCCGCGTGCACCTCGCCAATATTAAGCCTCTCAGCTTCTCCAGGTACTAACAACCCAAAATCACAAAAAGAAATTCTCAAACCGAGACAAAAAAAATTGTCACACATTTTATGGGACTTTAAATTATTCGAAAACAAAAAGGAATTTACAATTTTTTTTTCTGCGTCCAACTCGCGATTATTGAGCCAGCATTTTTATCCCACTCATGTTTAGACATATCATGAACCCCCCTGGAGGAGGGGGTGGTGCGAAGGGGGTTGGTGTCGCTGGGGATAAAGAAAAGCGAAACAGCGAATGAAATTGCACGGAAGTGGAGGCGCGTGAGGCATCCATCACTATAGGAACGTCGGTGAGACTCGTGGAATTCCCCCGGGCTCTTGTGCCTCGTCTTTACTCCCGCGAACGAGAGGAGTAAAATAAAAAAAAAATATTGGGAGAGAGATAAAAAAAAAAATTTCGAAGGAAATGAAAATAAGAGGAGAGGAGAAGAAAAGCCCGCTCCTAACTCAAAATCCATACCCTGAATTATTGAGACGCTCCAGGATCTCAAGGAGTCGGTTACCTTGGTACCGAGATAACACGCATTCACTCATACATGAAGAGGACTCAACTCTTTTGAAGAATGTAAAAATAGCTTTACAAAGAGGGAATAAGTGGTGGCTCGGAGGATCGGTGTGACTCGAGGCGCTGAGGCCGTCTTTTGTTGGAAATCTCTTTTGAATTCGGCCGGGAGATGAGGCAAATTTGTCCGGAATAATTGTCTAATTTACTTCAACCAAGCGACAATTATTTTTCAATTGAAATGAGAGAGATCCCATTTTTTTAAATTTGAGGGAATTAATTGTTCCATTTTTCCGGCTATTCAGGCCAAAATTACGGAAATGTTTGGAAAAAAATGTTTGGCACCGATCGGCTGCAATTTTTTTACTGAATTTTTTACTCCCGCTGGCCGGGATTAACCGGTCGTCGGGCAAATTTTGATATCGAGGAGATGATAAAGGAACGGGGGCGGGGGAGACACAGGTGCGTGTCGTGCACACGCAATCTTTGTGTCAATCAGGGCAAACAGATGCGTACAACATCGTGTGTGTCTTCTCGGCCTTAGCAACCCCTCCCAGTGCTCACGATTACGTGAGGGATATTCCGGGACTGAATCGGAAGGGGGAACAATAGCCCCACAACTTGCTGAGCTATTTTTCCGACGGACGTGTGGGAATTATGGGGAATTTATTTTCGGGGAGGTTTCTTGGGGATACGAATAAGGCGAAATTCTCGGATTTTTCGGGGGTTCTTGGACTATTGTTAGAACAAAAATTTAATTTTCAGAAGAAGTGACTTATAATTTTCGCCACTCAATTACGAACACCCGGAAAAATTCATCAAATTAACCAACATTATTAAATAATTCCAAACTATCAATTTATTGGAATCGATAGAACTAAAAATAGAAAATAAAAAAATTTTTAAATAATAAAATTCATTCGATTCTAATCCGTTTCATCTCCCATTTAATTTTTTAAACAATCCTCACCATATAATTCAAACAAGAATTAAATTTTGGGGAGGATTGGCTAAATTTTCAGTTGATAAAAAATTAATTACTCATTTTCGCAAACACAGTCCGCGAAATAAAAAAACGAGAGTAAAAATTCGGAATATAAACAAATATATTTAATTTAATAGGTTTCTCGGATTTCAGTTGCTTAAAACTCAACGAAAGACCAAAGAATAAATAAACTTGTGAATATTTCCGCCTCGCTGGCGATAAATTCGCGTTATACTCGAAAAATTATGTGTGTAAACTAGCATGAAATAAACCCGATCAGTCGTCACCAGCAGCGGAACTGGTGAATCTTGTACAAAGGAGCGCATATAACCATATTTCACGGCTTGCGCCACTGAATTGCCCCCCCCCCCCCCTCTGTACCACCCACTGGCGTCTCTTCGCATCTGCACTCGTTCTCTCTCGATCTTTGTTGTGCTCTCCCCGTGTCATACCGATAAATGCGCAAGTTTTTCATCCTAGCGAGTGCCCAATACATCACCCCATCCACTCCTGGATGCCTTTTTCTTCCCGCCTC
Organism: Psyttalia concolor; assembly: GCA_030522845.1. Lineage (NCBI taxonomy): Eukaryota > Metazoa > Arthropoda > Insecta > Hymenoptera > Braconidae > Psyttalia > Psyttalia concolor. Next base: position 44,701 of record JAPYZM010000598.1, read on the forward strand.
GCCCTCTATTTTTATTTTTATATTTTTTTTTCGACATTTTGTGCATTAATGGGAACCAGCCCGAGCCCCGCACATTCGTATTGGTCACAAAATAGAAGGAGCCGAGAGAGCAATTCAATCAGAACCCGCGCCACCTCAACAGCTGAGACCTCTGGGTTATTTCTTGCCGACTATGTGTTCAATTTGTCCCTGTTTTTCAAGGGCCTATTCATCAGTGCAAAATCCTCCTGCGTTTCGGTTATTCCGAGTATTTTTTTTCGGTGGTAAAATACCAGGAATAAATTTCTATTACTAAATGACAAAAAAAAATTCTGAGGACTTTTAATTTTTTTTTTTGTTGGCAGACAAAAAATTATTCGGTTGACGAACTCTTCATTGTCTAAAAAATACAATCAATACAATGACAAATCGCTAGGCTGACGACAATTATTTTCTTTAAATTGTCGACTTGAAATTGAAAGAATTATAAATTCCAGGCCCCAATGCAATTTTTAACAACACCGACGCCAATGTTGGAGCTGAATTTTAGAGTATAACATCGATTCTCGCCGGACTGGGAAAACTTTAATTGAAAACAAAATTTTCCCCATTGGAATTTCCGAAACGACGTGCGTCGTACCTGTACATCTTCGCCAGTCGTGTAATCTGAAAGTTGAAGGGAATTTTGCGATTTCAGAAGGCCCACCCCACGCCCGGAATGTACACCCAAGTATCAGGAAAATAACTGTCGGGAGCGTTTCAAATACGCCAGTGGAAAACTTCGGGAAAACTCTTTGATACTTTATCACAGGAACATTTACCGTGAGAAGCACAACAAACCCCCATCGAGTTTGATCTTTTATGCTCGCTAATTACGATGACAGAAGAAATAGAAGAAAAAAAAAATGTAGAAAACGAAGGATCGAGAGTTTGAAATAAAATTTCAGTTTGAAATTAAATTCATTAGAGGTAGATGCAGGGGGAGGGGGTGAATATTTAATTTCACAAAGGAATTTTCACGGGTAAAAGAGGTTAATTTACTAGACAACGAGCGTTTTGTCGAGTGGCCGGGATGTTCGAGTATCGTGTGTCCTTGCGCTCGATTACCGTCTCCTATTTCTATGGGCTTTATTCAAACTCGATCATTAATGAACAACATTTTCAACGAACAAATAAACCCCTACAAAATATTCCAAAAGAGGCAAGAAATTTTTTAAAAGTCGAGGCAATTATTTCAAAATCCAATCCTTCAAATCTCTTCCCATAAATTTTTTTGGCCACTGGAATTGGAGAAATCTATTAACAATAAATGAAATTTTTTATTTAAAAAATATCTACTCCGATCTTAGGCCCAGTAGTCCCTAGAAAGTTATTTAAAAAATTGTGATTAATTGTTTATTTATTAAATCTTAATTTTTGTTCTAGAAATGCCCCAGGAAAAATCCGGCAAATCCGACAATTTCAATAATCACTCGATCAATTTTTTTTCTTTAAAAAAAAAATTGCAAATGTAGTAGAGAGCGAAATGTCAGAGTTCTGAGGCGGTAAAACTGCTATTGGCCATCTAAAATTGACGTTTTGTTTTATTCCAACGGAGTTTATCCCCTACACAGCAAAGTAATATTGTCAGCTCAGTTGACAAAAGTGACGCAGAAAACCGAGAATTGAAAAGAGTACATAAACTACACAATTGTACCGCAATACACGGACATTTTCCGATCGTAAAATGTTACGTATTTTTTTTTTTCCCCTGGTTTTACGTTTCTCACCGATTGCTTTCGACGTACGTCCGCTCCCCGGGATTGACACTAGTCCAAAGTTAGGTAGACAGAGTCGTAGCAGACGAAGCGAATTATTGAATTTGATAGTGCATCAGAAAGTTTGATGTACCCACGACCCTCGAATGATGCAATTCAGCGGCTGATTTTTTTTCCGCAATTTATCATTGACATTACAATAGCAACAGTCAAAAATCACTTCGGCAATATCGAGCAAAAAAAATGTAATTGTAAAAATTAACTGGACGAGAGAAGAATTGTTGCTAAAAATAACGAATTTTACTCGGCGATTGCAATTGTTACTTAAAAATTCTCTCGAGGTTTTCTACTAATAGTTTAATGTCAAATTGCACTTTAAAAATTCAACATACATTATTGCTTAATTTTCCCGATATTTCCAACACTTTAAAACACGAGGATGGATGTGATTACTATGATCCTTCATTTTACCACCGGAGTCTGAGCCCCGAGGAGTCATTAAAAACTTACATTATGATGCATATTTCACCGGGTTGCAACACTTATATGCTAATTTCAAGGGAGCTATAGGTGGCCCTCGGCACGAGGCAAATTTTTCTCACCCGGATAAGACTGACGTCAAATAAAATAGGACAAAGTCCCGTGATACCGCGGCGTTAGTGCCACACACTGACTTTATTACGGAAAGATAAAAGGAAGCAGAGTCTAAAAGTTTTACTCCTCTTTTCATGCTGAGTTACGTCTTTACGCATAATCTCGCGTTATCAACTACACATTATACGGAGTTTTGAATGCTCCAGACGTTACTGATGTCATTAATCTCAAGTTTTTCAATTTTCACGATAACAGAATTTTCGGAATTTCTATTAATTCTCCAGTGCCAGTGAATCTGAAATGTCCACTGATTCATTAATAAAATTCCAATGAAAATTGAATGCGATAAAAATTGTCGAAATTTTTGAACTGTGAGTCGAACCAATACGAATCAAAAAGAACTACGAATGGCCTGTTGGGAAAAATTTCAGTCTTCAATTGGCGAAAGCTCGGGATTGACGGGCTACATTGCAAAGTTCTTTATTTCACATTGAAGCTGACATTGTCAGCTTCAAACTGAAAGACAATTCATCCAATTTCCACCAGCCAATCCCCAGTTATCCTCAACTGAAGACGCTCCATTTTGCCCCGCTTCCCAACTAAAATTTCGAGTGTTAAAATAAAGGTAAAAAAAAATTACGTGTTTTATTGCGTAAAACGCAGCCGGTGTCTCGCGTAGACTGACATTTTTCATGAATTTCTATTCGTCTTGGAAAACCTCTCACTCGTAGAGGGTTCTTGCGCGTGTGGCTGACATTATGCTAACCAGAGCCCCTTCGTTTCGCCATTCCCCTCGTGTGCTTTTCTCTTTTATATACAGAACAGAACAGGAATATGTATTCACGCCTTTTCCCCTTGATCTATGCGCCCTAACCCATCATACTTGTTAACACCTATGGGACCAGTCCTCGGGAGTTTTCTGGCAACAGCCGAATGATAACAAGTCTCCCAGCGGCATCAACACCAGAAGAAATTGCCTCTCCGAGAACAAAATCGCCAGGTGAATTTTTATTCTATATTTTTCGGGTCAATCGAGACGTGTTTCCACAAGTCAAATTCTCGTAAATAATTTTGTAAATTAATATTTCATTATTTTCGTTGTCAAGTGAATTTGAAAAATTCCATTTCATCGACTTCTCCAGAATTGAACTCATTTTTCATCAGTAAAATGCCCGGATATTTCAACAACAATCTAAACAATCTATTTGGACAATTAATCTTTGCACCTGGAGATTGGACAGAAAAAAAGACAGCGGGAAATTTTAACCCTGAGAAAACAGTTTGCACTTGAATCAAGCGAGATTCACAGCAAAATAACAACTCGCGAATGTGATTTTCCATCAACTCTCCGAGCACGACTACAAGAACTACGTATAAGTCGTACTGACGGCGGCGGTGTCGCTCGGGGACACGCAAAGTCTGCGTGCCACTGGTACAAACTATGTGACTTCAAAAGCCACCCGTTAATACACCCACCCCCCCGGTGAACAGACGCTTCGTGATTCTGGGTTATGTTGACACGACATTAGTTTCCAGCCTTCATTTTTCTCCTTTCCTTTGGAAAAAAAATAACTAAGTAAAAAAAAGAGGGGGTCTGATAGGGAGGATCGATACCCACGATATCGCTCCTCCCTCATCAGATATCATCTGAAAATTTAGACTGATAGAAAAAATTGGCTGTATCGAGATGTTTTATTCTTGCACTAGTGCATTCGTAGTTCTTTTTGATTCGTATTGCTTCGACATTCGATCTTCAGAAATTTTGATATTTAATATTTTGATATTTTACTTTGATGTTTAATATACTGTCAACAAATGGCGTCTAAATTTTCCATAAAATAATATTATTTTTGTTACAGCGCATTTGTAGTTCTTTTTGATTCGTATTGGTTTGAGAGTCGATTAAAAAATGTTGACATTTAACATTTAACTATGAAAATAAATAGAAATAATTTTGATTTCTGGGGTAACGTATTATTACGTGTTAAACAATGACAACTAATCCTATTTATTCGAAAGTTACCGCTGAAATAAGTTGAGTTTGTGAAAATAAAATTCTCTTAATAAACCTAATTTTTTTTGCTGTCCGCAGGGAGTTCATTTCTCTACCGTTCGGCATCTCACTCTGCATTATCGCTTTTCACTGCTCCATTTGTTTGCTTTTGTGGCTGCTCCGCCACTCGACGCTTTATTATACTGAAAGGCTTGCCCAATAATGGAGACAATTTCGTCGGATATTGGAATAGCGGGATATCTCCAGTGACAACTAATATGTATCATTGTGTACACCGAATTTTCCCCGATACTTGGGGAGGATAAATTTCCCCGAGCCTCTCGACTATTTCAGTTTTCTCTTTGTTGATGCAACAATCTACCTAGTCTGTTACGAAATGCCGGGGATTTTTTTTTTCCTCATCGGCACAAACTCAACGCCGGGCGGACGGATCAGTATGCCTTTTCGGTACAGAACTATTAGTCTTTGAGGCTCAAGTCTCGGCAAACTATTCCACCAAAGTTTCCTACGAAATTCACGAGTTACGAGAGGAGTGGGAACAATACGGAGATGAGCATCAAATTTAACGGCAGGCGTCTTGATTAAATCAGATTTTTTTAAGGGACTAATTCATTAATATATAACTAAAAAAAAATCCAATTCCAAGTTATCAATTCGACTTAATTCGACATTAAAATCAATTTAAATTAATTACGATTTTATTTCATTAAGAATTGATTTCCCACAGATTACGGGGTATTTTTTTCTGCGACAGACTGAAAAATTTACAGAACGTCTCAGATTTATTCTCTTCAATTCTTATAAAAAAAATTACTGAAAATCATTCACACCCGAATATTTCAATCAAAAAAATTCAACAGTTTGCCCTGGAGTAATGCGGAGATAGTAAATTTCAAACAATTAAAATATCACACGCTCATCCAGTGGTACTATCCTCGTAACTTGGAAAGTGCAATTTATATCCATGGCGACGGTTATGCCGAGGGCAAATTAAAATCCCAACACTGATGCCTACTAAAAGGCCTCGGCTAGACCCCGTAATTCATTTTTCAAAGGGATTAAAATAGTACACGATGCCACAATTTTGATGTCTTTGCATAACTCTTTTCACGAGGTCAGAATAAAAGGTAGAAAAAAAAAATTTTCCCCCAGAAATATGATATTAATTTGCCCCGGGCGACTTAAAAAAAAATTTTTAAATAACTGAAAACATCTAGTGGAGCTTTTCACGGCTTTTGACGTTCGCTTTTCGTTTTTTTCTTTCATTTTAACCCC
>JAPYZM010000599.1:0-28222 GCA_030522845.1 Psyttalia concolor
AACTAAAAAATATTCGAAAATTATCGAAATTTGAAAATCGGGGTCCCAGCCTCGCCCGACAAATAATTTTAAAAAATAATTACCCCTCCCCATTTTCCCCCGGATTACGTTGCCACCGATTCTTAATTATTTACCAACAATAATTGCGGTAAACAATCGGAAATTCCCGGAATCACGTGATTACCCTAGGTTTTACGATGCCAAGGAATGTACGAGAGTCTCAGCTGCGGAATGAAGAAAAAAAAAATCCTCATTTTTCCAGTTTTGCGATGGGAATGGGAGATAACGAGCCGAAGTAAATTATCAGTTTCGAGGTATATGTCATTGGGATTTTTCTCGCGAGTTTTTTTTTTCACTCTAGCTGACGTGTACGGAGATACAGATATACCGATTCAGGCAATTGGAGTTGTATCTCCCACGCTATGTCACCCCAGGAACGCCCGCAGTCTCGCTCTACCCCCCCTTCAAATGAATGCCCGAGCCCGGCAGTCGGAAAAAAAGGGAAAGCTCGGGTTTGTATAACGCCCACGCGATGCGATAACTCGAGTCAGTCTATAATGCAAATCCTGACACCGCGACACACGCCTCGCGGCGACACTACTGGCCTTTTTTATGAGACGCTCTTTTATTCTTCGCTGGGTGCTCCACATTTTTTTTTCTAATACTTTAGTTTTTTATTATTCGTTGAGAAAATATTTTAAAACTAAAAAATGTAAGAAAACGAGGGATTTTGGAAATTATTAGGCATGACAAATGTTGTAAATTTTGATTTTTTGTAAATTTTGAAGACTCAAAACAAAATTTTTGACTGCACTTGAAACTTGCAATCTCAAATTAAGAAATAATAAGTTGAATATTCCATTCCCGAACAATTTAATTTTGAGTTAAATTGAAATTAAAAAAAATTGAAAATTAGAGGGAAAGGATTTCCGAATTTTCTGGAAATTTCCAAAATTGTAAGGTCCGAACATCTTTTTTTTCCTGCGAATGAAAATGATTGTCACCCCCTCAGCGAAGAAGAAAAGGGGTTGTTTTACGAAGTTCCCGGCTCCCGAAATGAGGACTCAAAATAGCCAATGAACCGTGTCACGACAACCCCTTTCGCCCCCATTCTGCGGTAATTTTACCCATTCTCAAGATGATCGAGCAGGTCCTGAAAAGGATACGACTCCGTGGATTATGAGCGGTGTCAGCCCGTGATGCGTGTGCCGCCGGCTTTGTGTCAGCCATTCCGAGGGGAAGACATCTCCACAAAGTGAGAAGAATCTCCCGTTCCCTCACTTCCTTATCTACACTCGCCTCGTTACATTATCGTTGCGGTTATCCTCGCCCCGCTGGATCTTCGACTGACAATCCCTCGCGGATCAGTCTCGGCGCGCGATAAATTCCGTAACGCGTGCGAGACTTTTTTCGAGTTGCGATATTTTTTTCAGCGACCGGGAGATACGCCCTCAGGCGCGGAGAGGTTGGAGAACTTTATCTCCTGGGGTAATCCCTTGTCTGATCGGCCTTGGATTATTCGGCTGTGGTACTGTTGGCGGACGACCGACTTTGAGTCAAAATATGGTTCGAAGGGGAAGAAGAATTAATTGTACTTGTCATGGGGTTAAAATAAATTTTTGAGTCAAATAAAAAAATTGACTTGAGTCAAGTCGACTTGAGTCATGTCGGGAATTGAAATATTTAATGTTGTTAGCATTGATCAAGCCGAACGACGTGGAGGACGATAAACCGATGAATCTGATTGAGTCAAAGTTGAATCCGACCAAGTCTCTTTTGAATTGGGTGGAGTAATTAAGTTGAGTCAAATCGTACATTGAGTCAAAATATGATTTTGAAGGGCAAGAAGAATTCATTGTACTTGTCATGGGGTTAAAATAAATTTTTGAGTCAAATAAAAAAATTGACTTGAGTCAAGTCGACTTGAGTCATGTCAGGAATTGAAATATTTAATGTTGTTGGCATTGATCAAGCCGAACGATTGGGAGGACGGGAAACCGGTGAATCTGATTGAGTCAGAGTTGAATCCGACCCAGTCATTTTGAATTGGGTGGAATAATTAAGTTGAGTCAAATCGTACATTGAGTCAAAATATGATTTTAAAGGGGAAGAAGAATTAATTGTATTTATCATGGCGTTGAAATAAATTTCTGAGTCAAATAAAAAAATTTACTTGAGTCAAGTCGAACTGAGTCATGTCGGGAATTCAATTATTTAATGGGGTTGTTGATATAAATCAAGTCGAATGCTTGGGAGAGGTGGAAATCGGTGAATCTGATTCAGTCAGACTTGAATTAGACCAAGTGTGATTTGATTCAAGTCATTTTTAATTGGGTGAATGAATCAAGTTGAGTCAAATTGAAAATTGACCTGATGTCAATTCGAACTGAGCCATGTCGGGAATGATTTATTTTAAGTTGTTATTGCCATGAATCAAGTCGAATGCCTGAATGAGAAGTGGAAACCGGTGAATGTGATTGAGTCCGACTTGAATCAGACCAAATGCGATTCAATTCAAGTCATTTTAAATTCGGTGGATGAACCAACTCAAGTCAAATTGAAAACTGACCTGAATTAGCTTCGAATGATTGACTCGAATCATTTTTCATTGTAAATTAGCTCAATGACGGATTTATATTGTCATTAAATTCTCCTGAAAATTGGAACTATTTACCGAGGTCATACACTCAAAATAAAATCGGCCAAGCCCCGGTTTTATAAAATCCCTCAGTTATTCCTTCATCCACTTGAGCTTCAATTAATGGGACTAAAATGATACAATAATTAACAATTTCGTGTTTCAGGATCATTAAAAGCCGATGTTTATCTCATCCCCAGAGCGAATTAAAAATTACTTCAACATGTGCTAATTACCCATGTTTTCTAATTAATTTTTTCCGGAAAAAATTGCAAAGTTAATTATACCTTGGCCTTATAAAAAATTAATGAAAGGGTTGAATTATGCATCTGGGGATCGAAGGTGAACGGGTCCCATCTGGGGGGCGAACGATGGAACTCCCTGAGAAAAATAAGCGAAATAAAATGAAAGATAAATTACAGTGGAAAGGACTCCCTATCGTTTTCTCCAACTGGTCTTACTCCCCTTATCTCCACAATATCGCATATTGTTACCTACAAGTTGATCTCGCGACGCACATGGCAAACGGACCGAGTGATCGAGCGAGGGAGAGAGAGAGTGAGCTCGTAAAAGAATTTATTGTTCGAGAAACATAACCCGGAAGGAATCGTATGGCAATATCGTTTCGATGAATTTTCATCAATTGAACTTGCGCGCCGAGAAATTTTTCAGAAAAATTACCGGTCTTTTTGGTAATCCGGTCGGGTCCTTCCCGACTTCGGAAGAAATTACTCAACCGCAGGAGAGTTGACAGTAAAAATCAACACCTTCAGCAAAAATCATTCGGCCGTGTCGATAATTTTTTGGAGACGATAAATAAATTTCGGTTATTTTTCGAGTATGAATAAATTAAAAGATCTTTGAAATCGTATTTCAATGGTTACCCATTGATCTTCTAATTATCCACCGATAGAATATTTTTTTAGCTGAGGATAATTTTTATTAAGTAGCCAATAAATTTTAATGAATTATATATTGATAAAGGGAACGGTAATTTCTAGCGAACGTTTTTTCTCTGGATGGAAGAATGAACAGGAATTCCCCCTCACGAATAATTCCAAGGGAATTTTGGTCGTTATTTAGCGCTCAGGCTCCGCCTTATTTTTCATCGAAACTGTCATCGTTCCATGACAAATGGAATTCCAGTGATCTCGGAATGATAGTCAATGGGAATGGTAGGATATAAAGGAGAGAAATCCCGCCCTCGAATCCTGGGGGAAATGAGGCGATGGTAATGGCTGAGTCTCCAAGTTTTCGCCCTTCATTGATTTAAAAAACAACCCCTGGGAAAAAAATTATGCGAGTGAAGATGACAGTCTGGATGGAATTTTGTTTATCGAAATTTTATTGAAGTATTTGATGGCTCAAAATCACAAATCCGGGGTCTTATGATCACCGAAGCCTTCCTAAATCACTAAAAAATTGACGAGCCTCGAAAATTCTGAGAATAATAATTTCAAACAGCAATTCAATCTTCAACTGAAAAATTATTCAAATAAAAAATCTGAGAAATTTTCACTTGAATTCTCCTAAAAAAAAAACTTGAAATAATTTTTTAAGAACCACTGGCAAAAAAAAATCCCAAAATCCCTTTTAATCCCGGAAAAATATTGCCAGCGGCGGTCTCCTCGCGGAAAATAATCCGTTGATCCCCGGCGAACCCCAGGAATTTTCCCACACGAGAAGAATTTCCCATGTCTCCACCGGGTGGATTAATTCCCGGGGAACAATTTTTCATCCTTAACGAACGTGAATCCGTCGACATACCTGTACCAATAATATCCCTCCATTGGGCAAATGCTCATCCTCTCCCTTTCACTTTCCCCGATATTTTCCATCTGACTCACCGATGAAGACCCAGAGGAATACTCGCCCCTTCTCCTCTCGGCGGGTTCGGCCTACAACGAATTCCCTCCAGCCCCGCTCGTCCACCGGTGAAACCAATAAGTAACGGAGGCAGGTCGAGAGAGGTCGGCACGAAAAGACGGGGCGAGAGAAAGAGCGCGAGAGAGAGAGAGGAAGAGGGAGCAGAGAATTATAGTTCTCTCTCCCTCTCGGCCGACAACAGTGAACGATAAGATGGTAACTCTTGTAACCCCTACGCATTAATATTTTATTCCCATCGCTTACGCGAGCCCAGTGGATTGCCAATGGCAATTCCCGGCTCACTAGAGCCAGTTCTCAGTGGGCAGAATTTTTTTTTTAACAAAGAGAACCGAACAAGTTTCTCAAAAGTCTTTTTTTTTCTCGTGGTTTATCGATCGGCGGATGAGCCGTGCGTTAACAAATCGAGGATTTTCGGGCGATCGTTTGTGGTTGTCGGGTGGGTTTTGATCAAAAGGTCGATATGATGGAGAGAATGCTACATCAGAATTGGGAAGGTCGAGGGTAAACAAATGGAATGTTAATACCAGGTGTTTAACAATGGAGACGATAAAAAAATTATAATAATAATCCATCACATTTTTCCTGTGAATCCGATTATTGAGAACGTTTATAGTGTTCGATCTTCTTGTGACCTTCATGGGTCCTTATTTTAACCTGTAATGACCTTGATTTATCCTAGTAGCCCTTACAAAGAATTTAATGTTTAGTTTTGCCTTGTTTGACCTTCTTTTAGTGTCCAGTTCCTTATTATTCCCTTCTTGACCTTCCCTGCAATCCTCTTGACCCATTTGAGGTCAATATGACCTCTATATGATCCTCCAATGACCCAATTTAAATCTGTTGACCCTTTCACTCCTGTAGCCCTTCTATTTTTTCTAATCCTTTGATCATAACGAAATTTTCGAGACCCTTTTAATTCTGCTTTCAACCCTCATTGATCCTTTTTGACATCATGAATTTTATTTTAACGTGACCTTAGGCTGACCTTTCTGGCCCTTACAAAAATTGTGTAACAAAAAAAGTGATATCGCCGATTTTTTAGAGTAAAAAATAGAAAGAAAATGATATTCCTTCGAATTCTTTCATGTAGACTCTTATTATGAATTCTGTATCATCTTTGACCTCTTCCTGACCTTTATGGGTCCTTATTTTAACCTGTAATGACCTTTATTTATCGTCGTAGCCCTTACAAAGGATTTACTGTTTAGTTTTGCCTTGTTTGACCTTCTTTTAGTGTCCAGTTCCTTATTGTTCCCTTCTTGACCTTCCCTGCAATCCTGTTGACCCATTTGAGGTCAATATGACCTCTATATGACCCTCAAGTGATCCAATTTTAATCTGTTGACCCTTTCACTCCTGTAACCCTTCTATTTTTTTTATCCTTCGATCCTAACGAAATTTTAGAGACCCTTTTAATTCTGCTTTCAACCCTCATCAATCCTTTTTGACCCTCTTAACCTTTCTTTGAAACCTGATAATTACGCGTCTGAATCTGGGAATTTTTCCAAACTATCAAAAGTCCAGAAAGAAATGGAAAACCAATTTTTTGATTGAATTTAATTTAACAAAATTCAATGAACAATTTATTCTTCCGTTCTCAATCGCGACTCATTAATTTAAAAAATTTATCTGAAGCTCTCCCGAAGAACCCGAGAAAAATTTGGTTTCCTTTTTTTCAGTTTTTTATCGATTGGCGGATGAATCGTCCATTGATCGAATCGACACAGTTACTTTTTCCTCCAATCACTTCAGCTCGAAATTGCAAATACAATCTTCTAAGGATCGCGCTCTAGTCGGGACTTCTTTGATCAATTCGAGTGGGTATGACGCAGATCCCAGAATGACTCCACTCTCGATAAATCTGATGATTTCTGCATTGGTGAGAGCACGAGTGGAACAAGTAGGGACTTTTTCGCTCCACTCGGAGGAAGATGACAAGTCGTTGCTGACCGGGTTTGCAGCGACTGGTGGAGGAAAAGTCTGGCTCGTTGAAGCATCAATTTATGGTACTTGATTAAGACCGCTACTGAGTGCGTATTCACTGAATACTATTCATGCATGAGATTATTTCTTCATTTGAAGCGAGAAAAATTGGTCAACTGTTGTTGTTATGAAATCAGTAAATTGCTGTTGTTATTATATTGTTGTTTCTCAATAAAAAATCAGTTGCAATAATCTGTAATTTTGAGAAATTAACACAAAAATCAAAAGATTGTCAAGATTTTTATGTGAAATTCACAATTTATTTGAGCCCTTGCAGACCTTATTTTAATCCTCTTGACCTTTAATTGAACCTTGTTTTTGCTCTTAACCCATATTTCGACCTTTGTCACCTTTACTTTGACCTTAACGACAATTAACGACCTTCATTCCTCTCATGACCTTCATTTGAAGAAAAAAATCGGTCAATTGTTGCGGTTATGAAATCAGTAAATTGATTTTGTTATTATTTTATTGTTCCTCAACAACAGACAAGTCAAAATTTTTTATAATTGAGCCCTTACAGACCTTATTTTAATCCTTTTCACCTTCAATTGGACTTTCCTTTTCCTATCGATCCTTATTTCGAGCTTTTTCACGCTAACTTTAACCAGTTACAGCCTTCGGTTTAATCCTTCATTTGGGGACAAAAAAATTGGTCAATTGTTATTGTTATGAACTCAGTAAATTAATGTAATTATTATTTTGTTGTTTGTCAACAAAAGTCGAGCCCTTAGAGTTCCTAATTTTGAGAAATTAATCCGTAAAAATTACAAGCATGAAAAAATTGTCCGGATTTTTATATAAAATTGACAAGTCATTTGAGCCCTTACGGACCTTACGTTAATCCTCTTGACCTTTAATTGAACCTTCCTCTCCCCACGGACCCTCATTGTACCCTTTTTCACCTTCACTTTGACATTCATGACCACTAACGACCTTCCTTACCCTCCTGACCTTCATTTTGATCCGCCCTATCCCTCCTTTCCCCCATTCCTCATCTTATTTCGACCCGTATCGCCCTCCTCGACCTTCATCAACCTTTAAATCCCTCCTGATCGCTCCGACACAATTTTATCACGCTGAAAATTAAGTCAATTAATCCCCCAATCATTTGATTATGCCAAAAATGGTGAAGAAATTCGAGAACATCGTTAAAGAAATCAACTACCGAACCAACTGACCCCACGACAAAATGTATCGGCATTTGCGATAACAATCGTCGGCTCGTGACAGCAATACGAGACATTTATATCCTGTTTAGGTTATTAAATGCATCGCTGAGTATACCACAAAGCGATAGAGGAAGAGTTTGAGTCGAAAAAAAAAATGAGAGGTAGATACGCGCGAGCTGTACGTGCATGTGGAGCCGAGGAAGCGCCACCCGTGCGCCACAGGAATGCCCGATAGTGCAGATATTACCTCTCGACACGCCATGCCAATTCCCACTTCTTCCATCTTATTCTCCTTTCTCGCGGGGCCGGGGGGTGGGGCGACTTACGAAGGATGTACTCCTTCATTGCTGGATAAAGAGGCCTGATTCTCATCTCGACGTTAATTACTCCTGCCTCTTGCACGAACGTAAAATAAAATTGAGTAAGTGGAGAGGGATTTATTGGTGATTGTATTTACTGAATGAAAAAATTAATGCGTTCGCCAGGAAAATTTTTGTTCGGCTAATCGTGGGAATGAGGAGAAGAATTTTTATTTTTAATTGATTATTGAAATATTTGATTTTCAGTTTTTTATGTTTTTTAGTTTTTATTTTAGAGCTTGGGAAAGTTTAAAACGAATTCAAACTTGAAAATGGTTCAATTTTTTTTTAATTAAAATTTGTTTGTTAGTTTGTAGTATTTTATTTTAATAAATTGAGTGAAAGAGTGATTTATGGAAAGTGGGAATGAATATTTTTTGAAGGAAAATTTAATTCTGAGTTTGCGCTCCTCTTCTTCAATTATTTATAAATAATTTTTTTTTTCAGTTCCGACCGTTTTTTAAAACTTTCAATTGAAACAAAAGTAAAAAGAAAACTAGACTTCAAAAACCGAGTAAGAAAAACTTTTCTATTAAAAAATTGTTAATTTACAGGGAATTTTTTAAAATGAAAATTAGAAAATCGCGTCTTGGAAATAAAGAAAGACTGTTCTATCAGTAAGTTCCAGTTTTCTAGTCGTAAAATGTTTTTACTGGTAATTTTTGCAATCACGTCAAAAGCGTATTACCCCTCCCCCTAGATTGACGTCGGTGGTAAAAACGGAAAAAGTAAGAATGAGAATATAAAAATATTCGCCTCACGATAGAGTATTTGTAAACTATTATCGACGTGCTTTGAGTCTTTCATCACCCACTCCAAGGATCGTAAATACCTCGGAACAACCTCCCCAAGGGATTTGCACTGTGCGCTTAACACTGTAATTTCGTGGCATTTTTCATACCGAACTCATGGGAAATGAATATGTGGGGGGCTTTTTGCACATATCGTTTCTCTCTCGACTTCGCCATTTCATCTCTGCATGCTCTTTGTTTTTATTTTTAGTGCGAGAAATTTTCGCCCATAAAAATACTTCGCAAAAAAATATTAATATTTACCCAATTGACGAAAATTCTACTATTCATATTTTTTACCATTAGTAATAATTATTATTAATAAATAACATTAAGGTAATAATTTATTGCGTTAAAATTAATTTTCAGAGGTTACTCCATAATTTTCAACAACTGCCGTAAGCCTCACCCATTTTTCCTTTCTAATATTTATATACCCAAATAACATTCCAAAATAATACTCTCGGAGTATCCCAAAATATGATCAAAAAAAAAATTATTTTTCCTAGAATTGGAAAATGTGTTTTCCCGATGGCCCATCTACGCCATTTTCCGATAATAGGATATCCCGCAAAACTCTTTATTTCTGTATATTTTCTTCTCAGAGTCTACTTTAATAATTTCTCCTTTCTCCAAAAAATAAATTTTCCGGAAAATGTTAAACAATTTTCTCAACACCAGAATTGCTTCCTCCTTTGTTTCCTTTATAAACGAGAGGAATTGTTTTTCGAGAGGACAGTCGCCCACCCACACAGGAGTAGAAAGTAATAACGCGAAGAGGCCACTGTAGTGTAACGACGTACCACAACCCCCTCCCCCGCCCCCTCAAACGATACTAGCATGAAATCCCCATAACCAGATACGGTTATACCAGAAATATCCGCAAATACCGTACGGCGATCGGTGTGACGTTTCCATTTCAATGTCCCGCTCGTCCGGGCGTGAAAGTGGCGAAAATGTGACTTTTGTTTTTATTTTATTTTTCCCCCCGTCCCCCTCTCGAAGAGAGGACAAAATGGGTTGGGTATTGTAGTCATTGAGGGGATGGCTGAGAAATGTACGAACATCGGATGCTCCACTCCGTCCCTGAGCTGTTGACAAAATTGCCAACGTTTGCAATTTCGCGAACGTAAGCATCGACCGAGGTTGTATTGACAAAAATGACCGGTTGACCCAGCTGATCCTTAAATTGACCCTAACGATATTTATTTTACCCTCTGATCCCTATTGTCCCTCTGTTGACCCTTATTGAGGTCAGGTTGACCCTTATTATAACCCTCTTGATGGTTATTCGGGGTTTTTGACCCTCATGGCCCTCAGAACTCTCTTGACCTTAATTTTAAGAATTTTAGTCCGGCTCTTGAAGGTTTCTTTACTGTTATCTTACGTTGCTGGCCCTTATTACGACCTTACGGACCCTTTTTTATTTTCATTATGTTTATTTTAAGCCAGTTGACCTTATTAAGACCTTAATGACCTTTCTGTAATTTTTTTTAGCCTTAGTTCCCAGCAGTTGACCTTCATTACGACCTTACTGACCTTTCTGTGATTTTTGACCCTTAGTTTCAGGCAGGTGACCTTTATTTCAAACTTTTGAGCCTTATTTTGTGGCGTCTGACCTTTCTTTTGATTCTCATGGATTTCACCTGATAGATCGGAAGAAAAATTCTTGTTTAACTTTACGAAGGTCAATTGCGTCGTCAATCTCAAATAGAGGTAGACCCTTGTAAGGGGTTGAATTCTAAACAATTAATTTAGACAGGAGTCAAGTAAAGATAACTCAGCCCTTGTGAGGGTCAAATAGAGGTCATTTAAGTGCCATGAGGATCAGGCCTGGGTCAATCGACCTCCGAGGGGACCTTGACCTTTATGAAGTCCAAGTGCGACACATTTGGCCCTTACGAGGGTCCAATACTCCTTATCCGATCTCAATAAAGACGTCTGAACATTATCTAACTTTTATAACAACTAAATACAAGTCATTTGAATTTTATAAAAATCAAGTGAGGGTACACTAGACCTTTATGAGGGTCTAATCAACCTTACTCGATCCTTATAAGATTCTCAAATGATTACTTAGCCCAGAGGAGACTTATCCGATTCTCGAACAGGTCAAAAGCCAATAATTTCCGTTTCATGCGACTAACGTCGGGATTATCAACCCTTGCCACCAACGAACAAGGGTCACTTGACCTTCACAAGGGCCAAACAATATTCCCAACATTCCGTGTCAAGGTATCGTATAAAAATGAATACTATAAAAAAATGACAATTTTTTAATCTTCAGGAGATTATTAATAAAAATCAATGACAAATCAATTAATTTATGGTACGTTTTTATTTCGTTCTTGTATATCATAGATATAGCTTATGAGTATAATTCTACATCAAGTTTTCGAAAAAATGGATACATTTACATTCATTGTCAATGGGTTTACTCGTCATCGTTACCTCGCACATAATCTTCCTCCTCACTCATTAACCTTTAAAACTCATAGTGATAATACTAATTTTTCAATAAGTCAGCAGATACGACATTCTTCGTTTTCTCCCCCCTCTCATCATCTATTTTGTTTCTCCCTCATCGTCATCCACAATCATTTGCTACTCCGTTATATTTACGACTTAACGCGGTATGGTATTGTAGAACAGCTACGGTTTTTCTTCTTAAAAGTAAATTGCGTTACATTTAATTAGGTATTTTTTTTTTGTTTTTTTTTCTCCTTTTTCAAATCGTGGACTTGTGAGGTGGAAATATTTCAAGGTAGTTTTGTTTCTCGTCAGCAAACGACCCTTAGTTTCCATTCGCAAACGCCACATTATCATTTTAATATTACGTAATGTCAATATTTACATCGAGAATTATGAAGTTACACGGGGCCTCGTCCGTCTAGGTTAGGTACAGCAAAGACAAACACGTAAGACGAATCCACGTTGGACAGAAATATTTCATTGTGTATTTTTTTTTACTCCTATATTTGTGTTCTCGTTTAATCTGTTTATTTGCATGGCAAATTGTATATCAAGGGTACTTGTTTCATCTTCACTTGTCTAACGTACGTGCTAGATTTTTGCGACAAGTCAGGGGAGACGCGGTAGAACGGTTTGAACTTGTTGTGGTCGGGTGAGTGTCCCCACTCCTCGGCTTTTCGAGAGAACTCGCACTCCCTTCTACGGCCCCGCTCGGGGAACGAGAGTAGAGGGGTGAGTTGGTTCAGTTTTCGAAGAATATCTCCGAATCTAGGCGAGATGGCGATTTTTTTGTTACTACCTTTTTTGTAGCTCTTAATTTGCTCCATGAAAAAGATTCTAATGCGCATTTTCGTATCTGCCTTGGATTTTGAGATATTTATTGAAAAGTGAGCAATCGGCAAAGTCGACATAAATGTCTTTTCTTTCGTGAAATATCTCGGAATCTGAAGGAGATCGCATATTTTTTGCTACTAGCTTTATTTTAGCTTTGAATGCACTTCACAAAAAAGATTGAAACAAAAACTTTGCTATCTATTTTTAATTGTGAGATATTTACTAAAAGATCACCAATAATCGGTCACCTACGCCTAACCCACATAAACAGTTTTACAATTGCGAGAAATATCTCCGAATCTAAGGGAGATAGCAATTTGAGTTATATAACCTTTCTTGTAGTATTCAATCAGTTTTACCAGAATGCTCAGACAAAAAATTTTCCATCTCCTTCGAGTTCTAAGATATTCCCTGAAGACTGCCCAATACTCAGAATTGATTAGAATCGTTCTACCGTTTCTTTCCTGAATTTCTTCACTGAAGTCAATAATTACGCTACTATAATTTATTGAGCTGCTCACATTTCAGTACGGGAGAAACAAAAAAAAAGTTTTTCTTCATTATTTAAAAATATGCATGGATTTTTTTCGATTAAAGCGCGATAACCTAGCGATCGAAGAAAAAGCCAAGCAAATTAATAGTTCTAGTGTGTTATTCTCACATTCTTCTTCATGATTAATTTTTTAATTCGCTATCAACGAATAGCTGCCTAGTCAAATGAAAATTAAACGAGGGAATAACACTCATCTCACACATTCTCACTAACGGAAATGATTATGTTACAATGGGATGATTTTGGCAAGAAACGATGAAAGTGTTTCGTATCGTTCACAAGAACAATGGACAATTAAATTAATAACTCAATTAACAATGACGAGTTTTAGTTACGTATATGGTATGTTTATTTTAATTATTTGTTTTTTATTTATTTATTTATTTAATTTTTCATTCGTTTCATCGTCACTTTGAATTGTCGAATTTAACAGCGCTTAACTACTGATTTCACAAATCATAGTCAAATAACGAACACGAAATACAGTCACTGGTTCTTTTCTACTTAAAAGAAAAAACATTAAAGGTTCTTCATAAACAATACTTAATAAATTTTTTTTTTTCCATGTAAAATAGCTCACACCAACACTCGGAGAAAGAAAATCACTCGTCATCCCTCGCAATCTCACACTTTTTATCGTAACAAAAGTAAATAAAACAAATACGAAAAAAAATAATACGTAAATAAACAGTTTTCATAAATAAACAATTATCTATAAGTAATGAAATAAAAATATAACAAACAATTTTTCAGCGATCGGGCGCTCCGTGAGACGGATTTAGACTATTAGAATTTCTAATTGTTATAAATTACAGGGGTTCTATACATTATCAGGGATAGAGATAGTTCACTGGATTGATGACGTATTGTTTTTTTTCTTTTAAAACTATATTTATAGTACGCATCGACAGCTTGTGGGCTCCGATTCGAATTTATCTTCGTTATAATGGGAGAGGAGAATGTGTTCTCGAACGAATGCTGTTTGAATAAAATAATTGGGGGTTATTTTTTTAAATCGAAAATTTATTATCTTTTGTTAATTAATAATTGATTTGTATTGAAAAAAAAATGGAGTATCTTCGCGGCACCAAAATAAATTTGGGGAAGTCGAGAGACTTCAGAAAAAAATACGGAAATTTCAGGCGAACGTGAACACAAAAATCCGCAAAATATGTTGAGACATTTGTTCTTCCGGTGAAAATTGAAGAAAAGAAGTTAAAAGTTAATCGGGTGAATAGGAAAATAATGAGAGACGGTTGAAAATGCGAAGTGACTGATGGTCGTGCCGCCGCCATCTTGTCTGGATCCTCCCTCTGGCGGAAGGGGCGTATAAGATGGCGAGATCTCCTACTGGTTCACTCAAATATTTTTTGTGATTACTTATCCTCATCCAAAAATTGTCAACTGAATTTACTGAATTTCTAAAGAATTAAAAATCTTTTGAAAAAATTTTTTTTGATGGCACAAATTTTGTTGGTTTATTCTTTTACTCTTTTACTCAATAATTATTTATTATTACTAATTTTAAGCGAGTTTCGTTTCAGATTAAAATTTTTTATTTACTTCCGTAGGAAGTGATAACCACAAAATTGGAGATGAAAATTGTTGAGATATCGATTTCTATGAAATAAAAAGAACAACTGCAATCTTTTCTCAAAAGAGAGCGAACAATTGGTAATAATCGCTCTAAACTCTTCTTCTAGAAATTGAATGAAACAAATCGAAAATCACCTCTCGAAGACGTTCTAATAATGGCGGCGCTCCCACCTCGTACTTTCAACCACTTCTTAAAATTCTTTATCACCCTCCAATCAATTTTTACTCACTCCCCTCAAATTCTCCAGAATGAAGAAATGTCTAGACAAATTTTTCGGATTTTTAAATCTCCTGTTGACGGAGAATTAACAGCAAAAACATTTTCCCGCCATTTCCATCTTCAGCGGTCGATAAAACAGGACTCGTTTGAGAACATATTTTCATTCCGCGATATATGATCCTTTTGCGTTCCGGATTGATCACCTGTTGATAGTTTTTAATCGGTTATCATCGCTAACAACTATCTCAATTACTTTTAATTCGAATGAGAGAAGTTCTCGCGTCTTTCAACTGCCCAAGACTTGGTAAACTCGTTCATCTGAGTCACGGGGTTCGGCAAGTCCGGCACGTTGTACTATATTAAACGCATCTCGCTGGTTCTTTTCTCGTAGTTAATTACTTAAATTTACATGTTTATATCCAGGTTGATATAATACATTCATTATACGGGATAAGAGGTTAGAGCGAAGATTAAATTTTTTACTCTGGGAGCTGCTGGTAATTTGAATGAAGTGCGCGGGTGGAAATTAATATTCAGGGCTTCCAGAATTCCGGAGAAATTGTACGGTTGACATGAGGCTTTCAACGTTTATTACTTAATCTGGATAAGTCGATGTATTTTCGGTAATTTTTTTTTTAAATCCACGGGCCAATTGAAAGCTCAAATGTGGACGGCGCCCGCTTTATTCGATTTCGAAAAAATAATTATTTCGAGACGTCGAAGTCCTTTCAACGGGGAATTTCCGGGAAAACGGTTCTTCGAGGAATTCATATAATTATAAAACTGTAATTTTTTAATTTTAGTAATAAGTGATATTTAATAACAAAACAGTTCTTTGAGGAGGATTTTTTTTCTTCGAAAAATGAAAATCGATTGCAAAAATTCGTTCTCATTATTCATCAAAATTTAATGTTTTGAAAATTATTTTAGGCTCCTCAGGCATTGATTAATAATATGAAAATTAATTGTAATAATTATTCCAATTTTTTATTTTTGAATAAAATTTTTTTTTTCAATTTCGAGAATTGCAAATATTTCTAACATTATATTTTGAAAATGCAACATTGTAATGAAATTCTTGAGGAAGTCGTTAACAAAAATGAGACTTGATGAAATTTAAACAAGCAATGAAAGCGAAATAATTTTTTATTTCCTCAAAATTTTAATTTTTTAACTCCGCAAACAAAAAATTCAAAAATAAAAGTCCTCAATTTCGCTCCAAACAGAAATCTTCGAATTAAGACGTATTTTTAAACCGAAACTTAACCCCTAAATTTTCAAAAATCCGTTCTCCCGCCAATTCCAGAGTGAAAAAAAAAATTAAAACTCGAAAGACATGGGATCTAATAGTGAACGCTGCATCCCACCATCATGACTTCACGTGTATTCTCCCTAAAACGGCATAACATCAAACGTAACTGTCAATAATTGATCATAATACAATATCGATATACAAAGCTTCCTAAAATATTGATAGTACCTAAAATCAGCCCTCAACCCCTCGTAACAAACTCGTCCTCCTCGTTAAAATTTAAGTGTCTAGCGATTTTCAAGGAAAGTCTCTCGAATTCCGCTTGGAACTCTTTAAGAATTCAATTTGATCTTTTCGAAAAGTGTAATTTAATTTTTCGTCCAGTGCCACTAATTTTCTATGCCAATTCTATTGAAGATTGTGCCATTTACCGGCCATTTTGTTAATCTACTTTTTATAGAAAAAATAGATTTTTTTTGTAGAAGGTACACATGAATTTTTTAATTTTTTTCTGTTGCCAAATTTCTAATTTCACGTGAATTGGAATGGGGCCAGAAAGGGTCAAAATAAGGTTTAAGCCCTCATAAGAATATTGGAGCGATTAAGGTCAATGTAGAGGGCAAAAAGGGGTAAAATAATTCCGAATTCACGAGAGTCAAAATGCGGTTCAGAAAAGGTCAAAAGAAGGTTGGGCCCTTATAAATTCATTATCAGAATGCGTAAGGTCAATGTAAAGAGTACAAGGGCCAAAATTGGGCCACTTAAGGGCCATAAAGGAATTATATGACAGTCATCCGAGGTTTCTATGGAGATTATGTCAAAATAGAGGTCGGGAACCTCAGAATGAACGTCAAGAAGGATTTAAAGGGTCATTTTAAGGGCTAGCAAGGGTTGTAATAAGCCCACATGAGAACTATCTCAAAGTAGGTGTCAAATTAAGCGTTACGATGGTCAAAACGACTCCGAAAAGGATAAAATGAGGGTCAAAAAGGGCAAGAAGGTCAAAATAGGACCTTACGAGGGCCAAAAAGGTCAATATAAGGTTCAGAAGTGAAAAAAATCAGATAAGGGTCAGCAAGAATTGGAATAAGGTCACATGTCCTCAATAAAATTGGCGCGAACAGTAGAATTTCCCAAGAAACTCCAAAAAAATCTTCAAAATTCCCAGAGAACTCCAATAAAAAATTCAAAAAAATTCCTTCCAAAAATCGTCAGAATTTTCTATCAATTTTTTTTTTTCGTACATGTCACAATCCTTTAATTTGATTAAAGCCGTATACATTGTTGAGTGGGTCTTGCGGGGGCGATCACACTTTTTGACATTTCGAAAATTTCGAATCGATGAAATGCAACTGAACAAACTGAATGGAAATTAAAAAAAATATTTCTCATCTCCAACTATACATTTTTACGCTTATTATTAACTGATAGGGTGCGCAGAGCGGAATCGATATTTCCTCGTCATACTATAATAATAATTATGTAGTAGTAATTTAATTACTATATTTATATGTACGCGATCAACCGGGTATGTTGCAGATGCTGGGAGGATACTTCCATGTCCCTTCGTCGATTTTTTTTATTCCTTTCGTTTTTAAAATTATTTTCCTTACTTCATTCGTTCAATTAATTTAATTCGTCACGTTGTCTCTGTCAAACCCGTTGATTACGTTTAATTATATCGTCTATGTAAATTATTTGAGTTTATATCGTGCGAAAATGACACGCTCAGCTTAATTACATTAGGGATTAATTTATTAATTAATAACAGTTATCGTTTACGATCACTCGAGAGAGTGATTTCTTTCGAAGGATACGCAAGAACTTGGCGTTCTTTTATGGATACTTTTTTTTTCTTTTTGTTTTAGTATGGAAATATTGTTAATTATACTGGGGAAAAAAAAATCGTACGAAAAATTTATGATTTTGGATTTTTTAAACAAATGGGTCAGGATTTTTTGGGTCGAAAACGAGATCATATTTTTTTTGACTTTCAATGTCATTTTTTAAAACAATTCGTGCAATTTTGGAATGATGAAGGAAGAAAATGATTGGTTAATTTTAAATGATTTTTTTTATTTTTCGTGGATTTTTTTTTTCGTGTACTTTCGCATCCGATCGCACGAAATTCTGTTTTATTTTTTTTTTGTGTTTTCTTTTGTATTATATGAGTTATTTATTATTTAGTTCGTAGTATTTTTATATCGACAAATGTTGTATCTCAAAATACAATGAAATCAATTAGTTATTTATTTGTAATTGTTAGAACTGGAAATGTTTTTTTATTTATTTTTTTTGTTTTCAGGAAATTTCAATGGGGAGAGAGTGACAAAATATAATTCCTTAAATTGAATTCAATAATTTCTCGCCATTAGAAAAAAAAACATAAAAAAGAAAAAAATACTCTTTTTGAACGGAAATAAACAAATTAAAAAATGGCCGTAAAATCGTATTTTTACGAAGAAAATTTTTGACGAATTTTCCAGTTCCAAAATTTTTAACAATTCACTTGCCCCCGGGGTAAATATTACCATCAATTTCTTTCAAAAATAATTGATTTGACATTTATTGAGATACAACGTTTGCTCTTATGCCGAAAAATAGATAATGGTTTCATTAGAATTCGAAATGTCGCCATTAAATTTCTCCCCACCAAATCGTAAATCGTTAATTACCAATAACAGGCTCTCTATGACTACTGAAAAGGTCTACCCTGACACCAAATTACGTATTTAATGTACTAAGAGTAAATATACTCGTCCGGGTTTTGTGCCACGTTTGTTTGACTTTTTGCAATGGATAATCCAGTTGCAGAGCGTGGGAAGTGATAGTCCAACAGTGCAGAAGCTTTCAGATAAATGAGCGTGTAATAATCAAAGATAATGAGCTTGTCTAAAGAAAAATAATAAAAAAGCTGTGCGTGTTATGAAATTCAAGTTCTCCCAAACAATTTTAAATCAACGGGTTCGAACAAAAACTACAACCAATTCATCTAATAAACAAAACAAAACTTGAACACAATGATCCGCGCGGTAACAATATCATCCAAAAAAAAAATCATTAACAACCTTCGCAAAAGAAATTTTAAAACAGAAACAAAAAGTCGGGCATTTTTTTGCGATGAAGAGGAGATTTTGTCCTTGCGCACAGAGAAAAATAGTCCAAAGACAAAAAACGCGAGAGACGGCTTGAAAAAATTTGTTCTTTTAATTGTTGGAACCAACCAAAGCAAGTCTAGAGTGATCCGGGAGAAATCATTTTTTTTAATTCAAAAAATTCCGGTAGAGGGAGGGAGCATGCGAACAAGATGGCGGCATCCCTAGATCTCCCACCTCGTGATTACGAACTCCTGCTGTGACTTTCCCCCTTGTTCAAATGGTAAATAATTTTGTTGTTGAATTCCCACAAAAAGAACAATTTTTTAAAGCTACTTTACACATTTTTTTTTCCCTGCTTTTAACATCGAAGATTATTCTTCCCTGTGCGTACAGAAATACACTCGAGCTATACCTGAAAACTATTCCACATATTTCTTCACAAGAAACACCTGAAATACTTCGAACAAATGTACCATTTAAAACATATAAACAAAACTATTTTCCCTAAAAAAAAAAATCCAAATACACCTGAAAGAACATGGAGGGATTGCGTCATAATACAAATTACTGCTACAACTCTTCCCTTATTGGCACGCTTAATAACGACTCCTCTCAAAAGCTCTCCCCTCTCTCCCTCTCTCTCTCTCCCCCCCGATTATTCGTTATTCTCCATGTGCATGGGTTCCCCCGGCGATACAGGCGATATCGATGTCAGTTCTCTCGATGTCAAAGAAGCGGCCCACCTTGAGAGTCTCCGTTTACACACACCACGAGAACTCGCGTAATCGATACGGCCTTCGAGATTCATGTTCCACATTTGTTTTTCGTCTTTTCGTTTCTGTACACACGCATGGCCACGATAGGGAAGGGGGGGGGGGGATCCACAGTTGCACACATACACATACACAGACAATGCGTTCGACATTGTCGTGAAAATTTGCGGGAGAAAATTTTTCACAAGTTGTTCATCAGAGGAGAAGAGAAAAAAGAAAGAGAGTAAATTGTGTTGCGGAACGCGTGACGCGCATGCGGGCGTCGCACCAGCCGCGCCGTCGCACTAGCCTCCGCGCAACTGCTAGAGTCACTCTCCGGGAGACGCGCCCGATTCAGTCCGCGATGAGTTCAACTTCTGGATTAATCGTTCATCAATGGAACTCTCCACTCTCCTTATTTCTTGATTAAAAAATACATTCTAAGAATCAGTCAGGCGTGGCTGCCAGCCCCTATCGAGGACAATTAACAGTGATTTGTCCTGAACTGGAGCAGCCAGGTAAGTACGTAGGTCGAGGATTTACTCAGCTTGCGATTTGGGATTTCGCATTTGTAGGTTAGATCGCTGCCGTTGTCAGTTGTGATGTTGCTACCTATGTCTGGACTTTGCTGACAGCCTTGAGGAGATCACTCTGCGCTTTATCCAGACCCGACACGTGATGCTGCTGATGCTGGAGGGCACTCTGCTGCTCCTGCATCTTCGCCTGCTTCTCGGCCTGCTGTTTCTTCATCATGTCCTGCTCCTCGCGCTCTCTTCTCGCTTGTTCGTTGATCTCCTTCACGGCTCGGAGCTCCTTTTTCAACTTCATCCGCCGATTTTGAAACCATATTTTTATCTGTCTTTCCGTTAGACAGAGGGCGTGCGCTATCTCTATTCGCCGTCGTCTCGTTAGGTAGTGGTTGAAGTGGAATTCCTTCTCGAGTTCGAGGGTCTGAAATCGCGTGTAGGTCTGTCTACCTCGGCGTCTCGGACATCCGTTCGGCCCTGGAAGGAAATTATCAGCTATTATTTTTAAGTCAGATAGGTGCCTTGGTTTGGGAGGGCTGTAGGGGGTGGGCTTCCCCGTTTTTCGAGTCTTGAGTTCTTTGGGGAGGATTGAGAGGATTTTGGGGCAGGTCGTGCCTGATCATCGGGATCCTTGAAGACACTAAATGATAATTCTTAGTCCTTAGGATATTCTGTGATGTTCAAATCTCCACTTGGTAGTTTGAAATGCCCATTTGAGATTGTATTCGCGACTTGACTCTTTCCAGTCTCATGACGAGGCTTTCAAGTCGCGACTTGGTCAAGTCAAGTTCTCCAAATCCCAGGTGAACTTGTGCAGTCTCAACTTGGGAATTTCAAGTTCCAACTTAGGATTTTCAAGTTATGACTTGAACTTTCAAATCAAAAGTTGAGGCTTCCAAGTTTCGATTTATGACTTTCAAATTTAAAGTTGGGGTTTTTAGTCTCAATTTGAGACTTTTAAAAGTCCTAACTTGAAATGTTCAAGCCTCAACTTAAAATGATTTAGTCTCAACTTATGACTTTCAAATCTGATGTCGGCTTTCAAGTCTTAATTAGAGACTTTCAAAAGTCCTAACTTGAGATTTTCAAGGGTCAACTTAAAATTATTTAGTCTCAACTTGAAACTTTCAAGTCCGAATTTGAGGCTTTCAAGTCTCAACTGATGACTTTAAAATTTGAAGTTAAGGATTTCAATTCTTAATTTGAGCTTTTTAAGTCTCAAAATAAAAAATCCAAGTCTCACCTTGAAACCTTCGAGTCCCAAATCAGTCTTAACTCTCCCACAAATAATAAGTGACATTTATCGAAGATTTAAATTGACAATTCTAATAAATAAAGTGTAATCCTCCTGATCTGTAAAAAATAAACCCAAACAAAGTTCGAATTTCGGAAAAATCTCTAATTGAAGACTGTTCAGTTGATCGGTCGATTTAAGGAGTTCCGAATGGAACTTACTCGGAATATTTTTTTCTCTACAATTCCAGTATTTTTTTCTGGAAAAAAATACTTAAAGGCGAAGCGGATGTGCCGCGAGTTTCTCCGTTTTTTTTCAAGGCACCCCTTGATGGGTGTCACAAATCTTGCGCATTTTTTGTCATGCCGTGGGCCCTTTAACTTTCACCCGGACAAAAGAGTAATTCCGACGGGTCAGTTTATTGCAGGGGTTGAGAGAGTCCGGCCGAGTGCCTCCGGAGTGCAGTCGTAGAAAAGGGAAAAATAGAAAGTTTTCTCTGCAGTTGGCCGGAAAAAAAGGCTGACCGTTACACGCTTTCAGTGAACCCTTTCCAAAAAAAAATTCGCCGCTCTTGTGTGGGAAACTTTCACCGGAGGGTGCAGCGGTAAAAAAATGGCGAGAGGGGCGAGAGTCGTAAATGGCCAGTCGACTTATTTTATACGCACTGGGGACGTTTTTTTTTTTATGGTGTTTGGGTAGGTATCGAGAGGTAAACAAGAGGAAAATATGGATTCAGGTAAAAAAAAATTTGTACCTGTGGAATATTGTTGGCAGTTCGTCAAAATTCGGCAGTGTAATTACTGGGGAAGATACTTTGTACCGGCGGAAAAAAAATCAATGACAAATTTTTTGGTGAGCAATTGATCAAACGAAAGTCAAAAGTCGACATTTCAATTTTTGCCTGAAAATTTCTTTCTCAATTAGAATATTTTTTTTATGCCAACAAAAATGGCGAGCCCTGATTAATTACATTTTTCATAAAACATTGTTTTGATATTGCAAAATAAATAAAATTATTGATTCTATTTTGAAAAATCAACAGAATTGAATTTTCGAAAGTTAAAAATTTATCGTTTTCGTAAAATAGTTTCCGAATTCGATTTAAAAATTAGTAAACAAATGATTCTTTCTTAGAGTGTTTCAATTTCTCGTTTTTTCAATGTTAGAAATGGTTTTTTCTTTGGATAAATATGAAAAAGGAAGGAAAGGGGGTACCGGCGAAAAGGGGATTTTTTTTGCGGGATTTACGTCAGCATTTTTTTTAAATAAGAAAAAATAAAATGTTACACTACTTCCTCCGCGCAATTACATTTTCTCTGTTTCATTTTGCTTTTCGCTTCCTCCAGTAATTTTCGTTGAGAACAAAAGAGCGAAGGGGGAAGCCAAGATCCGCGCCATTTCGTTTCTCTTGCGGCGAGTTAACGCCCGTTTCATTCTTCCCCTGCACGAAAAACCGGTTTTCGTCTTGCTTATTTTATTTTATTTTTTTGTTTTCCACTCTTTCGTTCATTTCTTTCGCTGGGTGGTAGATGGGTGCTTGTACAATGGCGCAGGGATAGGACGAAAATATCTCGAGGTTTTGATCCCCATTGTTCTCAGTATTTGAATTAAAATAAAAAATATGTCACAAATATTTTCCAATTTTTGGGGAATTTTGTACAGAAGAAAAATAATTGATCAGAAAAATCAATTGAGAATTCAAATTCCTTTTTTTTGGAATATTAAATTGCTTTTGAGAGGAGAAAACTACAAAACTTTCAATTTCCTTTGCTGAAAAAAAAATATTTATCAAAATCCCTATTTTTAAAAAAGTTTAATTGAATTTTTGATTTAAAAATATGTTTGGAATTATTAAAAATATATCTAAGTTAATATTGGAAAGTGCGAAATTTGAAATTGGATTCGGAGCAATTTTTTGGTAGTTCAACGAAAAATTTGACGTTTTAAAAAATTTATACAAAAATTTTCATTCGGGGAATTTAAAAAAAATTGAGCCCGACTTTTCGAAACATTTTTCACAAGGAAACCAGAAGATTTCTTCTTTGACAATAATTTTTTGATATTTTTCCTTAACAGTTTTCCAATTGAAAATGTAAATTTTTGAATCGAAAATTTTGAATTTGAAAAAAAAATTGAAATTAAACGTTTCAATTCAAATTGAGATGAGTCAATGATCGGCTGTTTCTCATCTCGGAGGTCCTGACGAGCGAACGACAGTTATGAAGGACTCCATCAACTCTTCCAAAGCCCGAGAATCGGACGAATGTAAGGAAGACATTACCATAAAGAAATTCCATTTTCAAACGAAAAATACATGACAGAGTTCTAAGTAACGTTTATGCGGCCCGAGGCAATATCGGCCGTCGACGATGGAGGGAATATAACGTCGAGGATGTAAATTGTGAACGATAATGGCCTTCCGGAGTGTCAGGAGAGGCATTACAACGGCGGGTGATGAGAATTGCTTCCAAGACTTTCCAGGCGTGTTTTTTATTTATTTATTTTTTGTTTAGTTTCCTTTTGGGAGTGAAAGGAAATTCTCAAAATCATTAAAGTTCCTCCCACTCCACGAGGTGATAGGACATCCTCACCAGTCCTTTCATAATTTTTTAAAAATTTCCTTAAAGAAATAAAATTGAACAACAGGTGAGATTGACTTTCAAAAAAAATTGTTGAATTGCTTTTTTTATTTTTCGGTTCAGTTGAACAGTTTGCCTGTCTTTTGCTTTTGTGTCGACGTTTTTTAATGATTGACTATAATATTCTGCTCATCTGAATTTATAAATTTCCACCTGGAGATGTAAAATTCAATGCATTCGTCGTTTCCATGCAAATTAAGGGAATTTATTGCGACTGCAAAAATATTATCTTAAGTCGTCAATTAATTTTGTAGATTTAAATGCCTTTAATGATTAAAAAAAAAACGAACAAAGAATTCAGATCGGGGAGCCAGTGAATATTTTCCCGCATTCATTTTTTATAATAAAAATTCCCTTTTCCAGATCCAAAAGAAAGGTCAGTTCCACTGTAGCCATTCGTCCCATCTCCCCTGGGAGCCTCATATCCTGGGGTCTTTTCCATATCAGCTCGCCTGGCCGCATTCACGACTAGGGGATCGTTGAATGATAGCCCCCCTCCCTCACGATTGAAATTGGGAAAAATTCGGGTGAAATTTTCTCCCAGAGAATGAGATTTTTAAGGCTCGCGTGTAATCATTTGTCAGCCCGTAATCGCCGCGACGAATTACCCGTGAAATAATCATCAAATCATCAGCAGAACTAATTTCCGACCTGCAGGAGTTCTACCCACAAGTCGGAAATTACGGTTTCATGCAATTTAATTACGATTTTTCTTGTAATTAGTCACGCCGATTTTGCGGTGACGAACTACTCCACCCGGGCCTTAAATTTTAAATTAAATTCGGAGTTAATTAAATCCGCTGGAGCGCGGCCCGTGGCCTGGAGAAGGCGAGATAATGAATACTCCGATCTTCTAAATAAATCTTATGTCCAGGTTGGCCCACTTTAAATAATAAAAAAACAAACGTTAAATCAAACTCGGGAAAAAAAATATCGTCCCCGGCCTTTTTTCCATATCATCTCGTCTGGTCGCATTAACGACTGTAGGATCGTTGAACGATGGCCCCACGAGTGGTGGAAAAAAATCTCCCCCGGAATTTGCCGAGCGCCGATATTGAATTCAACATGGCCGGCCCTCGGGTAACATGTACTGGGATTACACGCTTCGTGGGCTTTTCCCCGCGAGTGCACGTGTAGTTCGGTACATTTGTATTGGTATTACGTAGATGTAATGGGGGAGCGCTGCCCTCGGTGCCGGGAATGCCGTCGTGGGGTGGCTAGCCCCCGTGGAAAGGGTGAGCGGTTGCCCTGGCAACCCAAGGGGAAGCCATTTCGTACTGCTGACGGTGTATCACCGAGCCAGGATGAAAATGGCGCGCGAGAGAGAGAGAGTGGGGGGGACGTCCCGTGAGGCTGTCTCTCGCCGAGTTCAAAAGCTTCCTCACGGCGCTCTCTTAATACTATCGTAAATATTACCCTGAGTTGGCATGTCATTGCACCAAACATGTAATACTCATCCCCTGTACCATGTGTAGTCAGGAAAATTAGCCTAATGCCAGATTTATAGCGCGGAAGGTTGCGAGGTCTTGAAAGATCCTCCCGAGGGGCCCACGGAACAATGTCATTTTGGAGTGTAATGAGAATGAATTGTGAGAGTTGAGATTTTTGGGGAGCGGCGGATTTTAATTTCACTACGGGTTTACAATTTATTCCGGGGACATGGGCATTTCATTTTAATGATTTTTTTTTTGCTGGGGAATTTTTTGAGGCAATTCATTTATTGATTGGCATCGATTTTTATCGGGAGGGGCGGTATTTATTTTTTTATTAGATTGTTAGGTTTTTTTAACTGTCTTGGAGAGTAATTTAAAAGGGGAATGAGAATTAATTGCGAGAGTTTAGATCTTTGGAGAAGAGATTTTTCATTAATTTTATTCTCAATTTTTTTTTATTATTTTAATTTTAAATGAATTAAGTGATTCTCTAGTTTTTTTTTTAAAATTGTATATTGTTACAACTTTTTATGAGATTTGTTTCCCTTATCCAATTTTGGTTAAACCTTAAAATTTATTTGACTCAAGAGGACTTTCTCGGAACCAACCGGTCAAAATAAAATGACCGCTTCAATAATTCAAAACGAAATTAATCATTGAAATCCATTCTGCCAAAAATTGATAAAAATGTACTCGAAATGAGGGGAAAAAAATCGAATAAAAATTTCTTTTCGCTGCAGACGAATAATTTCTGTGAGCCCACCGGATTAACGACACCCTCGAAGAATTAATGAGGCACTATTGAACTTGTGCATCCTCTCGAGAAAAAAAAACACAAGTAAAAAAATCAACATGTGAGATTTATGAGAAGGCGAGGCGCAAGCCCCGATGGGGCTGACAACAACCCCCACAGCCAGACTTGCACTCCCCCTTTGGCACACCCGCCCCCATTTTTTCGCATCCAGTGGCGGGGTAGAATGGGGAGACGTGCGAGGGCTCTTCGATCGGCGAAAATACCCATCGGAGGACTCCCAAGATGATTTCCCCTACTCTTCAGAGATTTATTTCGACTGGCTCTTTTCATCTGGATACCGGCCACCCCTCGACGCGTCTCACTCGACTTTTTTTCCGAAACCCTGAAACATTGGAGTTCTCACTTTTTTCTCGACCATCTCGTTAACTACGAAATTTATCGACTGCGAGAGGGGATTTATTTTTTGACGATGGAGAGAACGCTCTCATTAATATTCTGTCCAGTTTTGTTTTATCATTTTTTGAATTTCCTCGCGGACGGATGAAGAATTTTTCGGCGATTGTGAGCGGAAAAAAATGGAATATTTTTTTAGACGTATTTATTACGTTTAGAATTTTTTTAATTAAATTCGAGATTTTTGGAATGCGGTTTCGGTGACAAAATCTTTGAGAATTATTTATTACGGAGAATTAGAATTTTTCACAGAAAATTAAATACAGATTTCTTCTGGGGGAATTTCCTCCAAAAATTCTGTCATTTATAATTACGCAATTGATTATTTTTTGAGTTTAAAAAAAAAAATTCGCACCCGAGAAACCCTTCGACCGTCTCAAAAAAAATTTCATTTATAATTTTCAATTCCACAAATAATTATATTTTAATCCCCAAAAAATCTGAAAAAGACTCTTGAAAGAATAAATTGCCCCTAGGCCCTAAAAAAATAAATTCCTAAATTCCTGGGGCAAATAGTTTCCCTAGAAGCCTAAAATTAAAAAAAGTGAGAATTTTTTGCAAAAATTGGAATCAAAAAAATTTGGAGATATTGTTATTTACATTAAAATAAAATCAATTGTGCCTTTCGAAAGGTAGAAATTATGGAGTTAAATTGAATAATTAAATAATTAGGGAAAGGCATCGAAACGGTCGAGCATATTAAAAGTTTAACGCTTAAAATCTGAGTTTGCTGTCTCGATTGACGAAGTTTCAACACGCCTTAAATAACGAGGACACGAGTGAAGTTTCTCCCTGCGGTTGAGATCCAACCCCCGTCGCTGGGTGAGTATAGGTACCTCGAGAGATAGCGATAAATCGCTCTCGGCGAGCGCTTAACGTCCGGGCCAGGGCCAGCAGCCGCTGCCCCTTCGGGATGTTCCGCCCATGTACACGATCCGGTGTACGTACTACGTACATATGTGAGGGTCACTATGTTCACCGGATGCTGCATCGAAAACAGCCATTTCTAGCGCGGAAAACCCACACCCTCGGGGGATGGCCATAATTCTGCATGGGTGAGACCCTCGCTGATACACTCAGGATTTCCGAAAAGTCTGACGGACGGGAAATGCGGGGGAGGAATTATTGCCCTCCATGATCAGGAATTTTGTTATTGTGTCAAAAAAATAGTCAGGGGGAAATTGGAATTTTGGGGACTTGGGGTTAAGAGGTTGGAAGAGGTCAAGAGATTTTTGAAGCTCAAATTAAGACTTTTGGTGAGGCTCAAGGTAAGGTTTTTAAGTCCCAAACTGAGAATTTTATTTCGGAGGACTTCAATTGAGATTTTGAAGGTAAGTCACAATTTGAAATATTCAGAAGAAAAGTAATATTTTTTAGTCCGGAATTTTAATTTTCAGGGCTCAAATTGAGACCTCCCAAAGTCTCCAGTTGAGATCTTCAAGTCTTAAACTAAGACTTTTAGTTTGGAAGATCTGAATTGAAATTTTTAAGGTCTCTATTCAAAATATTCAGACTGAGAAAATTAATATTTTTTAGTCTGAAATTTTATTTTCAAGTCTCACATTGAGACTTCCC
>JAPYZM010000600.1:0-40588 GCA_030522845.1 Psyttalia concolor
GGAATGCATTGTTCATATTATGAAAGAACATTATTTTATACCCTGAACAATGGAACGTCCGATTTACCGTAGCCCCTTGTTCTCCCACTCTAAAAATAAAATCTACAAAAAAAAATATATATTCACCCTCTCGGTGAGTGCGACTATTACGGCAACTGGCTACTCACATATCCATGTACCGGTATTCCTCGATGACAAAAAAAAATAATCACCGAGGACGTTAACCGAAGGGTCTCTCGATCAGAGGGTATAATAAATTAACGATCATGTGGGCTGGCGGACGGAGGAGAAAAATCATCGTGAAAAAAAAATTTTTCAACAAAAATCTTTAGCAATTCAAATGTCCCTCACCAAGATTTATCGCGTGATACTCGAAGATTCGTATTCATAGAATGATATTTTGCTCGTCGAAGGGAGAGAGGGAAAGGGCCATTGACTTCCACTGGCTCACATGTAACCCCGGGAATTCCATCAATTCGTTCGATCCCTTATCACTTCCCTTATCCAAATATTTATTCAACTTCACGATCATCACTTCGCATTTTACACCGAGAGTCCACGAACATTCACTAAAATCTCAATCGGAATAAATTCCTGCCACTGTTCAATCGTAAATCCAAATTATCATTTTTGTTTCTCCAATTCTCAATTTCCATAGATATACAACAGGCCAATTTGATTAGATGGATATGCACAATTGATTTGCGGGGAGGTATACCATTCAATTTCAATTAAATGTTCTATCAACATTGAATGTTCACTTTATCTACCTGGACACTCGGTAATTACCTCAGAATTGCCGTCTCCTAAACTAAGACATTTTGAAAACATGTATTTATCCTGTCTCCCGCACGTCAACCGGGATAAGACATGTTCATCATTAAAAAAAAAAAATCAAGAGCCTTAACTACCGAATTGTTTAGTGCAAGTCGCAAGTGGGGGAAGAGTTGCCGCCGGAATTCGAGCGGTTTGACCCCCAAATGATATCCCGCTAATTCAAAAATTCCTTGAATTAGAATTTTCAAAAATCCTACTAACTGATTACAGCATCACGTGTATTTCTCACGGAGGCACAAGCTAAACTCCGAGTTAATTGCCCAGTGAATTAGGTAGCAGATGAATTGTGTGCGAAAATCAATACAAATAACTGCAACACGCATAGATTACTCGTTGTTTATACTTGGCGGGTGCACCCACTCATTTCCGGTGGTCTGAACCTTCCGATATTTCCAGTAGAGGGCCAATCTCTTCGCAAATGTTTTTCTACATTCTCTGAGTTATGCATAAAGGCCAATTATCCTGTAAATTCATAAATAAATCAACGGAAAGCGTATTTGAAGGGGGAAACAACAGTCAACAAGTGCAATTACGAATGAATCATATTGTGTTTTAATGTTTTGGAAACAAGGGACATTCGCTCCATTGTTGAGAGAATAAACGTGGAAACGGCTGCTTCGGAAAATACATAACAGCGTGTGCATTCGTGTTTGTTTACAGAACTCATTTCTCGAGGGGGTTATTGGAGCAGTCGAGTTTCCTCTGTTGTTTTTGCGAAGAAGAAAAATTTTATGGTCCCGGGACTTGAATAAATTTTATCAAGTTTAATTGAAGTGAGGAATTTACGAGGTTATGAGATGGCACACAAGAAGGATCAGAAGATTTTACTGATAGATCTGCCTGCTGTCGTTTTAGAGACAATTTTATCAAATCTTTCATACGATGAGATAGCCAGAAATCGAATCGTGAGTATTTCCACCATTTTGTGTTTTTTGTTCCTTTATACCACCCCAATTTTTTGCTCAATTATTTTTAATTCGTGGGGAGTTGAGCGTGCTCTGTCATGGATCTGTGATGATTCTTCTACAGGTCTGTAAACAGTTTGATCGTACGTGTCAGCAACTTCTTAATCGCGGCTTTAGTCTCATGGAGAAGTATCATGGACAATGCCTGAGAACTGTAAAGAGTCAGCTACCTAGGAGGGAATCGGAGCGAAGGAATCATCCCCTTGCTAGACACTGCGACGTCCTCAGTGCCATTGAGACACGCATATCGATGCTCTCCATGACTTTTATGAAATATGTTAATTTACATCTGTGTTGTTTCATCCCTGGGAAGGTAAAGTAATATTTTTCATACACTGATAGAAAAGTAAACGAAAACGAACAAAAGATTCTATAGGGAAATCAATTACTCAATTACAGCCGAAAGTAGGAGAAAATTATGGACAAAAATCTTTCGGAAACATTAAGGTCCATTGATTTTTTCTTTTACAAATCACGTCAAATAAATTCATGATGTTACATGATTTTGTTTCGAATTTAAACTCATATATAGTTTTAACAGAAATAACCTCCTTCTTCTTCTATGCTTACGGTCATTTTTTAACTTGAAGGTTTTATCGGTCGTTATCCGTTTTTATCGGGACGTTGTATTTATAAATGAGACATAAAAAAGACTGGTGTTGGCCACGTAATCCCTTTTAATTGGGACGTTTCGTTTAATAGGGGACAGATTATAAATAATTAGAAAAAATTAGAGGAGTCATTTTCTGAGGTCTCCCTAATTGGCGGCCACTTTTGCCGATGAATGGAAAAAACCGAAAAATTGTCTTCTCAAAATATCTTTCTTCGAAAATATCCACAACAAAAAATATAACAAATATTGAAAACCCATTTGCAGTTGTTTTGTATACGTAGAATAATTTTGTATTTAAATAAAAGCGACATTGACGACTGGTTTCACCGAATTTAGAACAGAAACTTTCCAACGTTCAACCTCCGAGGACACTTTTTTTTTCATTCGAAGACTCTATTCTATTTTTAGTTGTTTCTTATTAATGGGCTGCACAAAGTTATTATTAAAAGAATTATTATTAATGTTGAATTTTCATATCAGGTTATTGACGAAATCCTCAGAGTCCTGCGTTTGATAAAAGACACAAAATATCCACCACGAGCCCATGAAATTCTCCAAGAACTCAGAGACATCAGCAGCATGGCAATGGAACACTTTGACGAAAAGATTCTCCCATCCCTGAAGCAGAGTGTCTGCACATCAATGGTAAGTGGTACCTACGAACTTCCTGGAGGCAGCCTCATGATCTCTCACCACAATACACCGTCCACATCAAGCCTTTACGGTCATCATTCATTAACCCATGACAATTGGAATCGCACTTTGAAGAAAGTCTTCTTGCGAACCAGAAGGAACAAACAATCATTTATAAGTGTTCAAGGAAGAATAAGCAAAATAAGACTGAGGATGAAGAGACAGGCCTGTCAGATTCGTTTGCAGAATAAAAAATTGCAGGATCAATCCAAAAGAATTCATGACCAGGAACAACAGATATCAGAGATGAGGCGGCATTTCGAGGAGTGGGAGCAGAAAATTGGCGATTTGACTGCGGAACTCAGTCGCTCCAGAGAGGAACCCCTGAAGGGGGAGAGTTTGGACGGCTGCAAACGCAAGCGTCTTGATGTGATGAAACGTGGAAGTGATAATAAAGATCTTGAGGCGAAGAAACGTAAACTCATTGTCGAACGTAAACCGTCGATGGACGCCCAAGATGCAAAATTCAAAGAATACATCAAGTCACAACTCCTTGACAAGTAAATCAATTCAAGCCATGATTTTTATTAATGGCTTAACTGCATCCTGTCTCGATCATATTCATCTAATCATGTAAAAATATACATTAGGGTGACATTTAAATAAATCATTGTTGTAAATTGTATGATGTATATTAGAATTTAATCCATGGCTGCCGGCATCGCAGGACACATCTTTTAGCACTGAGCAACACATTGTGAAGTAATAAACATTTATATCCTACTATTATTAAATTTTTTTTCGTTTTTTTTTCGTTTTATGAGCAGTCTAGGTATGCATTGAAAAGAGGGAATTTTTTTTTTTTTCTACAATGGAACTTTACTGTAATATTTTTATTTTTTCTTATATGTGTCCTTCATCAGCTATAAAAGTCTGGATGATAAAAAAAAATTGCAAATATTTTTCGTGTAAAGTTAATGGACTTTTATTATAAACAAGCTAGTGATAAAACAGTTAAGCCATTTCTAGATGGATCAATTAGGCACGTAATATTAATTCATAATCAATTCACGTTTTCGATAATACTCAATATTCTCCAGATTCCGGAAACCAACCAAAATAAAAAAGTTCCTACCAAAAACTTGAATTGAAGATTATCCAAGTTCTAGTCAAGTGGAAATTCACAATTTTCCAAGGGGCAAGGAATGCGTTTTATATTTACGAAATGTATAATTCGGTGCAAGTGCTCTTTTCAGACGAATATTCTTGAGGTCTTCGTGAAGCTTTCTCAGTTGATCATCTGTCCATCTCGTCTCTCTGATGCAGAGCTCGTCAGGTTTACGAGGTCGTTTGCTTTTTCCTTTCAGCGGATTATTCGATAAACATGTAGCGAGAAGATTCGACTCTACGTCATCTGCGGCCCACAATTAATAATCATTCAACTGATGTTATTGTTGTCAATTATCCAGATTGAATTTGTTATTAAGATGAAGCATTTATCTAGATAATATTTTGTAAAACTCTATCTCGAAATTTAAATTTGACAGAATTTGACTTCAATGCGATTTCAGCCTCGTGAGTTTAACGCAGCTTAACGCAGCTTAAAGCCTCGCAGCTTAACAACAAATATCGCAATTGTCCCAACTGCCCTATAAATTTAGTTTGTTTACAAATTTTCCAACTGGTTTAAAAAAATTCGCTTTTTTACATTCGATCAAACAATTTCATGATTTTAATCTTTGATTATAACGAAAATGCTTCGACTTATGAATTGCGACTCAAATCAATAGGTTCAGTTCTGATTTTCGAAAAGTGCCATTTCAAAAACTAAAACGTTTGTTATAATCGCCAAAACAGTGTAGATTAAAAAACAAATTTACCTTCAGGGGATTCTTTTGTTGGTATCTCTTCTGAATCATCGCCAGATTTAAATGCATCGTCTTCGAGCGTGAATTTCATATAAGATTCTACTTTCGAGGCCGAAAATTTTTTTTTCGCATCTAAAGGAACCGTCAATAGTTTCTCCTGATACTTGTCGTTGAGTTTGCGTATTTTTCGGTGAAATTCATTTTTTATTTCTTTCATCCTCTTCTCACGAACTTTGTTTAAATATGTTCCAAATTTATCGAAACGCTCTACGACTCTGAGTTCTCGAGCACGGTTCACCGACTCTAGGAGCTCCTTCGTTGCATCCAGCCTCCAGTCTGCAATTCTCTGCAGCTCCTTCAAATAACTTTACAATCAGGCCCAAGAATAATAATTATCATTACAATTATTATAATTGCTCTATAATTGTTTTAATATTATATTATTTTCTAAATGTCCGTAAAAAAGTGTTCGTAAACGCTAGACCATTCTGAAACATAATTATCGAAGGCCTCGGAAGCTCCTGAATAATCCCAAAAATTTCCATAAATTTTTACAGCTCCAAACCATTTTGGGGTGTTCTGGAAATTCCCCTCATTTGAAAAATCAGAGCTTCTCTGAGATCTTCCATAATTAGTTACCTAAATAGAAAGCTCCAATTATTATACAGCATTGTGATGAAAAAAAAGTGTTCATACTTTATCTCGAAAAGCCCATCCCTCGTGTTCAATCATGGTAATAATAAACTCTTGAGTTTTCTTGTTCGTACAATCTACAGGTGATAGCAGTGCTTGCCAAGCGCGTATTTTCCTCATTCTTTTAATCTTTTCAACTTCATTCATTCCAACAGGCAAGCCATCATTCCATCGTAAATCAGTCAGGGTAAAAATTTCCAAATTACCACCTGATGAGAGCGAATATCCTCCAAATTAATTAACAATTAATGCCAATTACTTAATATTTGTTCAAATGTCTCAACATACCTGGATGTATGCGCAACGGCGGTTCCCATGGATCAGTCTGTGCCTCGCTCTCCCTATAATCCGTTTGAGTCTCTTTAGTTTTACTCTTTGGTTTCTTCTTAATTGGTTTATCCTCAGCTTCTGTTTTGCCGAGGCCGTTGCAGATGTTATTTAAATTATACAACTGCATTTTGCCTCAAAAAAGTTCAAACGAAAGTCACCATGCAATCCGGAGGAATGTGAGAATTCTTAACTACTCGCGGAAAGTATTTACTATTGATCAAACCGACTCCCTCGAAACAATACCAAATAGAAAAAAAATCTCACGTATACATCAATTATGTGTTTATTAATCACCGATTATTACAAACACACAAAATCATGATTATCATTTTTATACACTTCATTAGAACCATCAGTACGCTCTTATATCAGTTAATTTCATATTATTAAATATACTCGTATAAATAAAACTAAACTACACAAGTCATGATTAGTATCGTAAAATAGAGAAGTGCTTTGAACATTCATTCTGAGGTGCAAGATACTTATGACTATGTTTATATTTCTTCAGTATATGGAGTTCAGATACACATTTATGCAGATTAACGGAGTTAATTTATTCTGGTCAAGTATAGAACAATTTTGGGGGAAATTGTTCCAAACTTCAATCGCTGTCACTTTTCAAGAGGGTGGGAGTCAAGCATTAACTTATTTTCTGTGAAATATCTCTTGCATTGACTTACTGATATTATGAAATAAAGTAACACAATTGGGGAATGACAAATCGATTGATAAACCCTATGTGTTATATAGCGGAATGTCTTTGCATTGATTTAATGATATTGCTTAATGACGTACTACAAGTGATTAATTATCAACTGATTCATGAATGTAACGATTCCTGAGCCAATTGTGTCTTGGACTATCTCCATTTGTTCACAACTGATAGAGACACTCTGCAAGTATATATTGCCGACGACTCAAATACGAAATATAATAGTGTGAATCAATGAATTAATCATAATAAAGTCTTAAATTATTAAGTCATAAAAATTGTATAACCAGTTTAACTAAAATATCCATTTCCAGAGACACCCAAGTGCTCTGGCCAACTCTGATGCAGAGAAATATTTTTGCAGGTCTGTCCCTCTAATATGTCCTCAGGACAGACGCACTGAAGTTTCATCCTGTAAATCGTCATCTGTCCCAATGCCAGTCGTGAGTTCTCTCTGTCCAAACCGTCCCTATATAATTTGTAGTTGATCCCTCGCTGCGCCAAACACTCAGCAATGATGTTCTCCCTATCATCCAGCTCCACCTTCTCCATAATCTTCTCTTCCCTCACTCTGATGCACTCGAGATCTTGCTGAAGTAAAACCAGAGAAACTTCGGAGGGAGGAAGCCAGTAGGTGGAGAAGATCAGATCAATTGAAGTCGTCTTACCATCTTTAGTAAAGGAGGGTAATAGAATTCCGGTTGGTGGCTGTCTCTGCACATTTGCCTCTGTATTGTCCTCCACCGATTTACTGCGCTTTGGCCGTCTATTGGAACGTCTTCGCTCAATTCTTCTATTTATATCTATCAAATGAATCTTAGGTTTTATCGGAATTAACCACCTCTTCGATCGCTCTCTCAAGAAACCGAATCGTTTATTCTCATCGTTAGATCTGATCTCGTCTGCAGCAGAATCTGGGTCCAACGCGACATTCCAGAAGTTGGGATTCCATTCCTGATTCGCGAAATTAGTCAACACTTTCTTATATCCTGGAAGTTCATTGTAGAGAAGTGAATTCTCAGGATTCAAATTTTTCTCCTCATCGGGTTTCAGTATGTACTCACTCTGGTCGCCTTGTCCCTGATTCCCCTGGCTCTTAAAGATATCAGTTTTTCTTCCACTGAGTTGGACTCTTGGGGATCTCTGAGACATTGAGGGAACTTCGTCCTCGTTTAAGACATTCTTATCATGGGAGAACAGATATTTCTCAGTTTCCTTCCTGGGATCGATCGAGTTATTCAATTCTACTGCCTTCCAGTCATCAGAGAAATAGATGCTCTGTCCAGGAGGGCCAACGTGTTGACTCATTGCTGATAATCTCATGCTCAAAGTTGTGTTGAATCTCAATTTACATAAATCAGCCCTGCTTTGAGAAAGGAGTGCCTCCCCATTTAAAAATCTATACTTCTCATTAATGTTCTCGTTCACATTCTGGTCCATGCAGTTGGCAGACCAGTGGAGGAACCAGTCGTTTCCAAGGCCATCGATAGAAATTGATAACCCTGACATTTGACCATTGGCGTTGTCCTTGATTGGAGTCTCTAGAAAAGGCTGCCCTGTCTTTCCGCTCAGAATTGTTGTTAGCGAGTGATAGTAGACTGGAAATCCAGGGCCTATCTGGTGCTTTACCATTATGTCAGGAATATTGTCGTCGTCATAGTAACCAGGTATTGGAATGCTTATTACTTCGGATTGGGGTACTGTATAGTTCCACATGGGCTGGAAATTCAGACCGTTGTATGCTGTTAATGTCGAGTCTAGAGCCACGGTAATAATGTCTTCGGTGCCATCGACGTTCAAGTCTACTAAGATCGGGGGGAGCAGTACTCCTTTACCTGGACCATGCTGCAACTGTCTCTTTCGTTGCTGAAAAATGTATTTCTCCAATTAAAATTGCAGTTTTTTATCGCTAATGGAAGATTTTTATTCGTCTTCACTACTGACATGAAAACTAGGAGAGACTGTAACTTATAAATATACTGGAACCTTTGAGATGTTTAGAAAACCATACTGCATAGAATTCTATCCACTAACAACTCATTTTTCAGTGAATGCAAAGAATAAACTCTATTCACTTACCAAATTCCCATGCAACAAGTCGTATTGTGTAATTATATAAACTCCTCCCGATTGGTCTGGCGTGCATGACGAAAGAATATAAATAATTTCACCATCGGGATGCACTAGGATCTGAGGAGCAATGAAAAGTTGCTCCTTCTTCGAGAAATCGATACTCTTTATAACAGTTCCATTTCTTCCTGATAGTAAAATCACTCTGCTTGATCTCAGTCTGCCTGCTTGTGTTGTATGGGATACAACGACATCACTAATTCCATCCCCATTGACGTCAGTCATACTTCTAGCATCGTAGACGTTGAGAATGATCTTTTCGTCTGCTATGGAGTACTGCTGGGCTGGCAATTCCCAAAGAGTCTCACCATTGTTACCATCAATTGCTTGCAGAATTCCTCCTCGTCCAGTGATTATGCAGTCTTTCATTTTGTCTTTTGTGAGATCCGAAGTGCAGTCGATTGAGAAAATCGCGTGGTTTGTCCAGTGAGTCCACAACGTTTCTCCGGATTTACCGTCTAAAGCCATTACTCCGCCGAGGCATGGAATTTGCCCCTCGAAGTATAAGTTGCAGAGAAATTCTGGAGCATCTAATGCATCCAGACCTGAACAAATTTCATAGATGATGTTATTTGATTTTCTTTCTTTAACACATTAACAAAATTTTGAACGGGGTGGAAAAAATAAGTGAGACTGGCTTCAATCTCAGACACATTAAACATAAAATCATAATAAAAGCATAAATAATCACCTTGAAGATCAACAGAACGCAAACAAACATAAAAATTTATCTTTCAACATCTGCAACCAAGAGAAACAAAAATTATAAATCATAATCATTGGAAAAAAAATAAAGAATAACTTCGATCAGGGTATTTTTCTCATATGCACCTGTGCTGAACCCCAGGATGATGTCTTCAATGCCATCTCCATTGACATCGAGATTCCTGAGAGGGGCCTCTGAAGTTAATTTTGGCATAGTTCGCCTCCAAACGACGCTGGTGTCCAGAGAAGTGCAGGGGAGAGGTTCATCGTCTCTGCTGACTTTTGTTATGGTGACTTCCAGGGTCACACCTCTAGAGAACAGATTCTTTAGAATGCCAAATGGCACTGGAAAGATGTTGATGGTCAGAATGCAAAGAAGCATCAACCCGAGGAGAACCACCAGTGCTATCAATCCGTAGCAGAGGGGAATGAGAAGGGCTTTCACTGTTAGGGGAGAAGTATGTAGATGACTCAATTTCTGCTTCCTTCTAGGGGCCATAAGTGGTCTTTTAACTCCACTCTCATCATTGATCTTGAGAATGCCGTCTCTTTTGCCATCTCTGATGAAGACCTCGTCATCAATATCTGTCAATTCCTCATCATCAAAACTGTCGCGGATGGATAGTCGAGGAGCACTTGCATATCCGTTCGCCATAATTGACTATAGTTGGCGAGAATGTAATTAAAAAAAAAAGGTAAAATATTTTGTGTTTACGATTACGTTTTCCTATGTTTAAATTTTCATAAGAGCAGAAGCATGGAACCAAGTCACAGTGGTAGACAATGGATGCGTCAGTTTAGTATTCTAGATCATCAAAAAGGTTTACCTTGTTCACGCAGCCATCAATTGTTGACAATTCGGTTCATCCAATCCTTTATTTCCTTATTGCCTTATTTTGACATTTATTATGTTGACAAAATCAATCGAAGCAGCAATACCTTCACACCCGAAAAAACTAAAAATAAGTGATTTTGAGGTTGTGATTTGCTCCAATATAATGAGGCAGACGCCAATCTGTTTTTGTTCTACTATCCCAAATGCCTTTGTTCTCTTACTATAGTAGAGGGAAGAGAGGTAAATGTCAATAGAGATGTGAATTTGTTAGATGACGGGTCATATAACGATCATGTGACGGTCACGTCACAAGAGATCTACATTTAAAAACTGACGGTCACTTTTCATCTAAGTGAATGATTTTTTTGTAACTTTTTTTTCTGCTGCATTGACAGAAAAACTAGATTCATGCTATTGTATGGCGTTAATTTCTAATTTCTTACGAGTTGAATGATCTAAACCTAAGCCTAAGCCTGAGGGCGCCAAAGAGGACAGACCAACTGGTAAGTGACCGGCA
This sequence comes from Psyttalia concolor, assembly GCA_030522845.1. Taxonomy (NCBI): domain Eukaryota; kingdom Metazoa; phylum Arthropoda; class Insecta; order Hymenoptera; family Braconidae; genus Psyttalia; species Psyttalia concolor. Next base: position 10,842 of record JAPYZM010000600.1, read on the forward strand.
CATGCAGCCCTCAGAATCTATCGTGGCGCTATCCCTGAGTTGGAGAAGACTACTCTACTTTAACGGACCTCTACTTTGGTCTATCCTCTTTAGTAAATTAGATGGACTTTTAATTTGCATGTATACATCATGAAAGTAAAAAAGAATGAATCTGTTTTATCGAGAGGGAAACGCCGCAGTTGAATTCAATGGAAAATGGCCACACACATACGGACAGGTGAGACTTCTCAGGTATCACCTTGCAGGTTGTGAGTGGATTTCAAAAACGGTTACAACATTCATTCGGTCTACAGTGTATCTCCAGAAAAAGCGTTATGTGAATATTCCTAGGTCACAGCATTCACTTTGATTAGTAGTAATAGTGAAAATGTTGCGTGGAATACGTTCAAAAAACAGTGGTACGTTTAATTGCTCCCACAATGCATACTAGAACAACAACAAAATATTTATAAATATCGCCTGTTAATGCCAAGTGCTAAATCGAGTGCATAGATTGTTTCAATCGGAGTCGCAATAACTCTTGCCTTAGGTTCATAGCACAGTGAATGGTGGTAAATGTTTGCGATTGATTAAAAAAATCTGTTGGACAAATTCACGAGATATTTGAAAAATGGGCGTAACGACAATTTGAGATAGTACATATGTTATCGGATAGAATTTTTTTTCCAATGCGACTCAGAGCTTTAATAGTCGACGCAATTACTGGATGCGTCAGAATTTAATATATATATACGTGATATATACGTGTTTTTTTTCTCTCTCACTCTCTCATTCACTGTTTGTTGTTCTTCTCTTTCTTCACGAGGCTTTCGAGATTTTTTTTACGTGTGCGATATTCGTGACGCTCGGTACTGCTCAGTGTCAGGCGATTGACGCTCGTGTCAATGCTAAAACGCAACTTGCATTCATGCTGCATTTCCTGTCACAATAGTATACAAAGTGTCAATCGAGTTTTTTTGCTCCGCAGAGATGCCTATCCCAACGAGAGCAGCTCCCAAACCACCTGAACAGCTGAGACAGAGTAGCTTGGCATGGAGCAATAAGTAATTATTCCGTTATTTTTTAATTGCACGCATCAAAGAAATTAGTAGAAAAATCTAACATACTCGCTAGACAATTGTAAAAACGTTCGCTTAATTTATAGAAAAACAATTCATAGAATTCGATTTTGCTATCGACTTTCTTCGCTTTTCACTTTCGGGGTTTTGCCATTTTTCTTTAATTTTCTTGTCAAAAATGTTTTAACCGAGGACATTCTATTGAAAAAGCGAAATTTGTTGATCTCTATAGACTATTTTATATGGAAAAAGATGCCTATAGCATTGTCTAAACAATTTGATGGATTTCTCTATTAATATTTTTCGTGAGTACGTTTGCTGTGTAGTTTTTTAAATGTACTTTTCCATTGATTATTAGTAAAGGGTACGGCGCGACGTGAGATAAGTCGCTTGTCTTAACATTCTACTTTGTTCAATGTTTCGAAGTCTGAAAACAATGAAGAAGTCGAACTAATTGAACTGATGAAAAAAAACAATTTCTCAAAGACTTGTGACTTGTTTGGTTCAAGACTACAATTAAAATTTTGTTATCTTCTTCAGATGCAAATTCATACAAAACTCAGCATTAACTCGAATTTCCTCGCCTTTCTTCACCCTTAACTTTCAATCTCTGCCATTGAAATAGATATATTTATTTCTCATATTCAATACAATTTCAGTGATCCATTCGGTCCTCTGACAATGCCCCAACCTATCCAGAAAAAGAAACCACCACCGCGGCCTCCGCCTCCTCGTTTCCGTAAAGACAATCCGCCGAATGCAATTGACAAGTCGAGAAAACCAGTAAGTACACCACTTGCATTCTCTATACTTTTATTTTTAGAATTCTTCGTAGATCCCACGATTCTCTCACTTTGTTTTCCGCTATTGAACTACGGGACATATCTTTTAATGATTCCAGTGGAAGGTTTTTGAGATTTTTGATACAATGTGGTTTTTTTAAATTGTTGAAAAGTTTAAAAAAAATGTTCCTTTCTCTGAATTTTTAAAATATTATGAGCATGATAAATATCAGTTGGCGAAGTAAAAACTTTATGTGTTGCGTGTATGAAGCCAGTATATAGCAATTGCTTTGCTCTTTGTTATTTTTATCAGGCACGGCCAACGGAACTGTTGGGGAATTTATTTGGAATAAAAAACTCTTCAAAACAACAACAAGTGAATTCATCGTTTCTGGGTAATCACAGTAGACCATCGAGTGCAGGCATTCAACAGCAAAATTTTTTGGAGACTGGAGTTTCTCTAATTGATCTTAGCCCCCCAGGATCACCCACCTTCACCACTCGATCTAGTAGTGACGGTGTCAGTGTCGATAGTTTTGGGAGTGATGGAAATTCAAATCCATCTGTACTCACCAGTAGCGGAAATACTTCGCAGACCGAGAGTGCCTTCGAGGATGACTTTGACTTTTTCGGTAGTTTAAATAAACCAAAGTCATCCACACATGATCCCTGGAAGACATCAACAAATTTAGACCCATTCTTGTCAGTATCTGGGGTCACTGATGGAGCTAAACACGGTGGAGTTAGTAATTTTTTCGCTCTCAATGGGGAGACCTCTGGACGGGGACTATTACCTGTGACGAGTCATGCTCCCACCATGCCCACCATAATTCGGGCTAGACCTCCAAAGCCACCAGCGCCTAAAATTTTAGCCACTAGTTTAGCGCCTACTGTCACTAATTTCGCAGCGAATGGAGTTAGTGCGAGGTCTGCTGCCTTTGAGGAGAGCTTTTGGACGAATAGTTTTGAAGAGAATTGCCCGAGAACTAATCCCTCACCACCTATGCCATGCATTCCACCTCCAGCACTTCCAGCTGAATATCTGAACGAAGTGGGGGGCTCGGTGGTATGTGTTCCAACTTTTATTTGTTTTAATTATGATGTTTAAAGAGCGAAAGTTTTTATGATAGTGCGTTGATCTCCAGAATGCGTTACTTCGGAAGAATTAGTTACGTTTTTTTTTTATCTTGGAACATTTCTCCAGCTTTAATGTGTTAAAAGTGGAAATTTGTACTTCCTTAATTTTTAAACCAACTATTTATAAGAAACTCCACTTTTTTTCTTATTGAACAGCTAGGAAATTTCCAAAATTGTAGTGAATTGTAAAAAATAAAGATAAAAGGCAGAAAACAATAGGGGACATGCTAATTAACTGATCAGTTAAGGCCAATAGTTCACAAATGTAAAAACAATTCCAGAAAAAATAAAACAATCGGAAAGTTTCGGTTCGATTCGCTCAACAATTCACTCGTTATAGATCAAAACAGCTCATTTGATGCTAACTTCATAACTAAAGAGTACTTTTTAAATTAATTGTTTAGGATAAAAAACAGCCACATGGAATTGCGTTGTACGATTTCTCCGGAACACAATCGGACGATCTGCCACTGAGGGAGGGTGATGTTGTCATCCTGAAGAGGCAGATCAATGATGAATGGCTAGAAGGGCAGATTGGAAATAGAATTGGAATGTTTCCAGCCAATTTTGTTGATATTATTGTTCCATTACCTGGGATTGCCGTGAATTTTGTCACTGCTTTGTATGAATTCCCTGGAGAAACGTGGGATGATCTTCCCTTCGAGGTAAATACAGTTTTTATTATAAAACAATTATTATTATATTCTATCATTAAGGTATTCTATAAGCCTGCATTGGATTAAGTCAATAAAATCTATGGAGTCTATTAAACTGCGACTGTTTGATAATATTCTAATAGCAACAATTTGGAGAATGTTAGATATATTAAGAATGATTCCGGATCCCATCCTACCCCTTCCAAATCTCATTCAATAGTTTCCTGTAGCCTCACGAGAATGTGGAACCCTATATACATTTCCTTCTTTGACTCCTTGTGAATAATTGATCCGGTGAATATTTATCGTTAGTTATGATTAATTTACAAGGTTAAAATTGGTCATTAAATTTTCGAATATATATAGAATAATGCACTACAAATAAAAAAAATCGGGACATCTTTCGTAGAGCTCGATACTTATATAATACCACAGCTTGCGAAAATGCTCACTCTAATGGCTTTCATTTTTTTGCTCTCTTCAGGAAGGAGCGAACATCAATGTTTTATCGAGAATATCAGACGAGTGGTTATACGGTGAATGCAAAGGTAAGAAAGGACAATTTCCAGCGAATTATGTAAATCGAGTGCCTCCAAATCTACCCAAGTATTCACAAAGTTCTTGAACTAGTTGAAATCAACACGAAAACCAAACATAATTCAACTGTGAAAAATAATTCTGTGTTGAAGGAGTCAATTGTTGCAGACTTGGTAATAATCATGGAATTATATAGATAATGAATCATTATAAAGATTATAAAGCAAAAACGGCAAAAGATTCTGTTTCAAGCTAGAAAAAACTTGATGAATCAGTATGAAGATGATAATTTGATTATTATCAAGACATGATATATCGATTCATGCTCTGTCACTTCAGTTCAGTATCACACTCACTCACTGAAAGTACTTGAAATCAGAATGGTATAATTTAAACTAATCGAGAGATGTATATATTTTTGCTAAGAGTTAGGATAGTGAATTTTATCCCCACGAAATACTCTCCGAGTGTTTGATATAATTGAACTACAGCCCCCTCCCCCCCCCCCCCCCCCCCCCGGACTTATTGAGTGTGGTGAACACTGCCCAAAGAATATTCTTGATGGATTTCAATGTGGTAATATTTATCGGGAACACATGAAGCGCGGTTGATTGTACTATCCAATGATTCGGCTTTCTCATGGGCCACACAAAATTCATACTGGTAAAATTTATGCTATTGAAATATATATTCTACATGAATTTCTCGGCTCAAATCGTTAGTCGCTTGAAAAGAAAAATGGAATGCAAAAACCTCAAAGTCTCGAAAATTATCGAATATTTCCCGAGGGTTTTATTGTTGTAAATATTTTTTATGCTGACTCTGGAATTGACGGGAATTAAACGTATTTATCAGTGGCAATTATCAGTGCGCCTCGTGTCAAATTATTTATTTCTGAACATCCCTCCTTAACCGACATTCCAGCTCGCTATCGGTTTTTATTAACATCTCGCCGGAACAGTAGGAATATGAGGGAGATATTTTGCTGATATTCGATTAAGTTTGGAGGTCGAATAGTATTCAACGGAATATTTTTGGTAATCGAATCTGGTCATTTTGAATTTCTTCATGATTTTTTTTTCACTCTACAAAATAATATTTGACAGCTTTTTGGTTGAAGAAACAGTTACATAGCTAGAGGAAAATTATCGTTGTAATTTTATTTGGCAAGTACTTTATGTTCGTGAATTCTGAACCGTGATTAGCCCATGGGTAGCCAAATCCGATGCTCAAAATTAATCAACGGAAGTCGCTAGCATTTTTCAGAATTTTATTTACATGTACTCTTGCCTTATTTTATTCTGTGGCCTATTGAGAAATGCTCAATTAGGATCAATTGTACATACCAATTATGTAAATCTGGCGCAAGATTTTGTTTTTCCATTGTCATGAGAAACTCCGTTATGCTTTTCATAATATTCACCTTCTGTAGAATTTAATGATGTGTAAATACCCATGAAAAAGTGTGAGACTTGTGTCCAACGTAGTTATTCATGTTTATTCATTCTTCTCTTATCGACTGTTTCGGTAGGAAAGTTATTGGAGTTATTATGGCTTGTTACTCTGGTGCAATAATTTATGAGAAAATGTATACCTTCACCTCATTGAAGTACTTATACTCGATTAGTTGTGATTTTGCCGTTAAAATTCATAACTAATAGAGCGAAACTAAACAGAGCAAGATAATTATTCCCACGTGATTTCATGTAAAATTAATTCGTTAACAGTGGGTTTCCAAGGGAAATATTCGTGTATTTCTGAGAGGAATTTCATAGATTTAGTTGTTCAGAGAATTAACTTGTAACATGCTAAATGGGTACTTTACGTTAAAACTTACTATTTGACGCAATGCAGAAAAACTCAAGTAATTTGTTTTATTCAAAAATGACCTACCATTTTTTTGGCAATTTAATGATTTACTTACGAAAAGAAATGTTGTAAGAAATACTGATCTGTTAGAAAATATAATCTGGATGAGGCACATTCGGTAAGATTTTTTTATAATACGTTCCACATAATTCACTTGTAGAATTGGAACTTGAAGATGTCTGGGTCTCAAAGATATTGCAGATTCTGATAATATATAATTTTCAAGTCTCCCATAATTATCTCTCACAAATTTATTGACCAGAGTAACTACGATGAAAGTGATAAGGTATAAAATTACATCTAACTGCATAATTTATTTGATAAAGCAAAACATGATTGTCACTAATTTAGGTATTTGTATAATTAATTTGATACCTGATTAACCAGTGTCAAACGGGTGCTAGGAAATTTTTTTCAAATTTTGCGTTATTCTGCTTTACGTTACGAGGTTTTTGGAATGAAATTTGTTAAATTCACGTAGTTGATTTCTTCTTGTTTAGTTTCAGTATTATTCGTTTAAAATATGAGAATAGATATAATTATTATTGGGACCAAATTACAAATTTCTTATTACAAAAGTTTTGAATCCCTAGGCATACTCGTACACCACGTATATATTTATATTGGAAGAATGAAAAAAAATGTGTGAAAAATTGATAATAATTTACATCTTATAATATTATACTGATGTAGAATGTGATATTTTATCTCGTTTAATAATAACCGACGAATTCTATAACTGTGTTTTATTTTATACTAAGACCGTGTAATTGAGTTGAAAAATGCAATATTTATTGACATATGTAGAAGCAGTCTCAAAAATGTGTGTCGTTTCTCTCCTGGAAACTTAAATTATGGATTTCCAGTGATAGATTGTTGCTGACCCGAGGCTCCGCAATTGTAATTACTTGGATCACTAGAATATTTGATCTCATTGGTAGTAAATTTCTAGTGAATTTACAGCAAGATCTGCACTGCTCTATATTTCTGTCGTAAATGATCTTCTTAGTCTTTCTCAAAGCGTTTAAAACACGATCACGAAATTTTTTTCCTGTTAGATAATAGAGGAAGAAATTTATGACAAAGTTCCAGTGGTAAATGTTGAAGAAAAAACCTCTGCACCATTTTAATAGCAATTTTTCTTGAAGCCTGCAAAAGTAGAGCATAAAACGTTAAAGTAATTGATATTCAAGCCTTGATTGAATAATCGAGCAGTGAAATAGCAAATAAAACAAAATAATCCAATTTTCTATCCATATTTATAGAACTTTTGTGGATTTGAATTAGTTTTAACGTCAAGCGAACACATTTCCGGTGAAAATATTTTCTAATTTCCAGATCAAGTGTCCGATTTTTTTTTAAACGTGCTATTTTTTACATAATTTTTCTTCAATTCTGAGAGAATTACAGAAATGCAAAAAAGACTCTATTTTGTAGATGAGCAATTAATTCCTTGATTCAAACAGTATAAGCATTATTTCTGTGTTGTTTCATAATCGATTTCACTGTCTGTTAAGAAAGTTGAGACTCATACCAACTAATGTATTGCTCGTTTTGTACAGAATTTTTCGATGGATATTTTATCAGAATGACATCCCAATAGAGCTCCAATGTCTCCACAAATCCAAATGGAAAAAGTAGAATCAGATACACGATGGAAACCGCGAATAGAGTTTTGCTGGTTCGACTTGCGAAATTCACATGATTCCGAGTAGTTCCTAGTCATCATGGAAAAGTAAACAACACATGATATGGGCCAACAGAATATGGATCAAAGTTTTCTTATGCACTTTTATTTTCAGAAATCGTAGAAATAAACACGTTTTGACCAACGGGTTTCCCTCCGTTCTATTTCTAGCTTTGAAAAGTTCCTCTGAACAAGGTGTCTCGATAAACTTTGAAATATCGTTTATCTCAAGATATTTCAAAATACAAAGAAGTGCATAAAAAAAATTCAACTTATACGATTTAACCCAGTTCTGTAATTTCATTACTTACGGGTCAGTTGTATTCGAATTAAATCCGATTTCCTCATATGAATAATAAGTAGAACATTCCCCAGGAAGATAAACAATGACGGTAGCCAAGTGGAAAATGCGATGTACACATACATCGAGCTGCCCCAGGGCGTTGCCACTTGTTGACACGGAATGAACTCAAAAACACTATCCGACTCGTATCCTATTCATAGAAATTCCATTGAATTATTTTCACGCCTATTGGGCCCAGTAATCAAATAGTCTTTTTTATCACAAAACTCCTGAAGTATTTTTCAGTGAGTGGCTATAATGACAGTGGACAGAAAACATTTTGGGGACCTTGTGATGAATTGTATTGTACACCTCAAGATTCACAAAATATTTTTCGAGGAATATGGCATTCATCGGCATTTATATTTCATCAATTCCACAAGACGTGTGAAAATGGGAAATTTCCTTGAACGTGTCAGGAATTTATTTTCACTCACTCTTGTCAACTACTCCTTTTTTCGCCTCGTATTATGCTATTTTGTCATAAACAGCATAAGCGCAAAAGCAGAAAAAGTTAGTGCAACAAAATTTCGCTAATGTTCTCCAAAAAAACAAGAAATCCTGGCTTATATTTTTCAATCGAAGTCTATCTCACCTCCTGAAAACAATTTCGTTAACGAAACAGTAAAGCTGATGCAGATGACGGTAATAATAGTGACGATAACAGATCGATCGTGATGTTTGTTCCTACTTCTCAGCGGAAAGATAACAGCTCCAACCCTGGTCCAAGTTAAAGACACGACGAGCCATGTTGATGTTATCTGAAAGAACTCCATCGTCACCGAGTACATTCCACACAAGAATCTACTATTCTGCAATTAGAAATGAATAACAAGAGAGGAGTAATGATGAGTCCAAGTAATTCTCCTCGTGTATATCTTCAGCTGTCGATCTAATTACCATAAATAGGGCATTGACCTCTGCCCAGCGGGATCTAGCAATGCTCACGGCATAATTGAATATCAATGCACCATTATCTGATATTGCAAGTGCACGCAGGTAGAGAGATAATCCAGAGTCACAGAGCACTAAGGTGGTGAGCATACCAAATGATATGACATTCAGGGTGACACCGAGGACTATTATGAATGGGGTAACGTACGTCAACAGTGCCCGGACAACTTGCACGAGGGGTTGCAAATTGAGCCAGTAGATTCTCACTTGGCACGGCCAGATTGTGTCCAAGTCAGGTCGGCTAAAGTCGTGGAGGAAATCCAAGACCTCCAGTGGTATTGGACAAATTGTCTCGTCTCTAGAGGTTCATTCAAAGGATTTTATAATATTGATATTGCGTCTGTAGTAAAAGACGCACTCGGAACATTTTTCCTGATTTTCTGATTACCTTGAATTTTTAGCTTTCTCAAAATTTTCTCGACATATCTATTCACGGTAATATCTAATATGAATTGTATTTCTATTCTAACAAAAAGAATATTTTTCCTCCGAAAAAAAATCTTACAAAAATTCCTCACGCCCAGCAAAAGGGGAAGATGAGAAGAAATCAACACACCTCTAGTAAATTTCCGATTTCATCTTCTTCAAACATTTGTCCACTCAATCGTAAGTAATTTTATTCAACCTACATTCAGTCACTTCTAAAAATTCAAGACCTACCTGGGTAAGACGTCATCTACGGTGGTAACATTAGCGGCCATGCGTAGTAATTAAATCCTAATTTATTCACATATAATCCCATGTAGATTAAAAATAATAACTCATTAAACCTCTTGAAAACTTCCTTTCCTTGCTTCTCATTATTGTAGACTTGAAAACCAAATGAAAAGAACGATGAATATTTTTTACTTTGCAATTGAATGTGAATCTTTCTAAAACGCTGATAGATTATGGTGACAAACAGCTAAGTTGTGTCCCCGCTATTACATGACTGAAAAACGAATGGCTCTCTGGGTAAGATGCTGCTGATCGAAGACACCTGTGTGCAATTACCATAATACAGAATTCTTCTTAGTAAATACCATTTCTTCTTCGAAGATAATGCAGATGATGAGTGACAAACCCGAGATGTTTGAATACTATATGTACATTTGAAATATTCATGCAGGAATTATAAAATAGAGGAGAAGTCCCTGGGCAGTTTGCTTGAATGAATTTCACATATTTTCATGAATTCATTCCTGAGCTTCGGGTGTTTCCATATGTGATGCTTCCCATGAAGAGGGGTCCCTATATAAAAGGGATTTATGTAAACAGTCCCGTAGGGAGGGATCCCATACGGGGGATCAGAAGATCTCCATGATCGTACTGATATGTCATATCAAAGGAGGCAAGCAAACGCGGGGAGAGGAAATCCTCTAATTTTTTTCTCATAAAATAATAAATGGATGAAATGATAATTCATTTAGCGTAAGAGAATTTCCCACTGATTTGCATAAATTCATTGCTCGAGAGCCATTATTAAAAAATCCGTCATGAAATTAAGAAATAAATACAATTTCATTTTTATTCACTTTATTCATTCGATATCACGTTACTCTGCTTCCGTTACGCTCTCAATGGCAAGCAGAACAATTTATGATGTTCAATTACAACACCTAGTCCTCCTGATATGATGATTTATCTATAATCCTACAATGTAAGCGATCGTTTACAACTAATGCAATGAGTTATTTACAATTACCTCTTTTAGGAACAGCTGACTATACATTCGGTTCTCAAAAAATGATTCATGAGCAAAGGCACACGTCGACACCACGTTTATCATTTTATCAGTTATTTTTTAGGGATTTAACTCGATGACGAACGACTAATATTCGCTTGAATGATATTTTTGACTCAAGCATTAAGTGATTATTCACTTGCAACAAATGGTTCATGTCCTCGCTGACGTGTTTTTCCCATAATTTATCAACAATTTACGATTAACAGAAAAATAAACATGCGGATTATGTTCAGTTGTTTGCGCTTTAATACTTATCATATTATTTATACAGTTAAAAATATCATTTCAACACATTTAAAATGATTATTTTCCATTAAAATTCCTTAATCTAGCTATGATTTCTCGATTCTGCACAGGCTACAAAGTTAAAGCGATGCCGCAAATAATGGTAAAAATTTTTTTTTTAATTGCCCGTCTACGGCGACAATTGTAAAATTCAACCTCATTTTTCATAAAATTAATTCTTTTTCACATTTAAAAAGGCCTTTGATACCAAACGAATTATAACGCTAGTCTTTATTCTCATCACAGCCCTCTAAGGACAGAAACCACTTTGGAAATCATTATTGATCTATCTTGTTCTCAAGATTTCATGTCGATGTTAACTGAGATGAAAGACTACGTGCAACGCGTGATTTAACGAGGTAAATGAATTCAATAAGATGGAAACGTATATTTCAATATATAAATGAGAGGATCGAAATTACGTGCGATCAAGAGAAGGCAATTGTGAGATTCTTCAAGTGATCAATTATTGAATTGAGAACTTTAGAAAAATATTGACAATTCAATTGTGACATGAAATGTCCGAATAAAACAAATGACGAAATCGGAAATAATAATGAGTTATATTTTTCTCAATGTAATTATTTAAACGATTAGTTTTCAAATTTTACATGACTTTTAATACTTCTTTTACAACTAAAGATTATCTCCAATTGTTAAAAATTCTTCTGGTCGGCTGAATAAAATTCAATGCAATTTTAATAGGTTGACTTTTTACATATTAAAAGTATCAAGGAAATTATGAATATATTAGTTTTTAAAAATCCTAGCAAATTTATCATACAGTTGTACTAAATTTTGTATTGGTATTTGATCGCTTCTATTCAAGAGTTCTATAGAACATATATTTGGGAAAATTTAGTAAAATTAAATTTAACTAGTTATTCTATTGAAATATTTTCTATAGAATTAGAACTGGTAAAATTTTCCAAATTTCAGTCCTGCTCGGCCTTTTCTTATTGTTCAATCAAATGAACAAAACAACTTCGGGCAGGACAACTTTATAGAGAAAATTTTAATAGTATAACTTGTATAGAAACATAGAATTCTATTGATTTTCTCTAGAACATTTCGTATTGAATTTTTCAATAAAAATGGCCCAAAAACAATTGAAAGTTCAATAGAAATCGAATAAAATTGTGAAGTCAACTTGTTAGGATTTTCTATTCCGTTTTTTCTTGTGTAACTTCTTTTCACTGATTTGAGCATTTTTTTACGACAAATGTATAAATTAGTCGGATCATTAGACATAATCGGACATTAATAGTTCCCCTAAAAGATATTGAACACGGGACTATTTTTATTATAGAAGAGGCAATGAACAATGATTTCGCAGTAGAGAACAGAACAAATTAAAATCTTCGAATTTATCCTCCGTTTAATAGTCGATGATTTTAGAAACCCACACTCGTCTGCCTTTTAGCTCGCCATGAAAAATAGAAACTACGGTATAAGTAAGTGTTTTATCATTTTTCTTATCACTCTCCTACATTGTAAATAATTTTAAACGTAATTAGCAGTTTTATTGCAATTTCTTGACGATAATTAATCATTTAACTGTGTAAAAATTGATTAGACTGGTACGAAAAACTGAAACTCCTCGAAATAAACCATTTTTTATTTCTATTTTCGAGCTCGAATGATCAATCCTATTAAAGCCATTCGATGCTTCATGAATAAACACCCAACACAGCTACTTTTCGTTACGTTAGTGGCCAACATAATAGTAGATATATCTATACATTTTGTCTCAACAACGGAAAATAATGAGTATGATAATGTATAATAAACTGTTTACTCCCAATACATTTCACATTTGTATAAAAATTTATCGACTATCCTCAACAAAACACACAGAGGCAATTCCTCTACCACAATGTATCAGGTGAATTAATATCGATTAATTACCTAATATATCTACAACGCACAATGGCATGTATAGTTTTGCGATTTATATTTACAAAAATATTCTCTGTCACCGAAATGCAGCGCAGCTGCTGCTTCGAGCTCATTGTTGAGGTGAAATGCCTATGATTTTATTTATTGAATTTTTTTGGAAAATGATGTTGCGAAGTCTAGTCGGGTCTGTATATGGGAATTTTCGGGATAAATTCGATTAGAAGTACCTGAAAGTCATAAACTGATATTAGGGAACTGTTCGTTTAATGATTTTAGTATGGGTTGAGATACATCCGCAGTAGATTACACTTGTGAAAAATTGCCTAATGTGGTAGACATCGAAATGCCCCATATATTATTGGGTACTTCAAACAATTATTTCGAAAATTTCACGACCTTTGACCACGCCATGTCAAATTTTGGTAATAGTCTGACGACGTAGGCGCAACAGATTGTCCAAATTTAGTGTCTCCAGCATATTGCGAAATTTTTCGCACGTATAAGCTACCGTAGGAGGACCTTAAGTTATTGAATAGAAGTATAGAGGGTATTTTGATTGCTTCAAACTAATTTTGAGCCAAAAATATCTCGACATTTTGCCTCATTCCACTCATAATCAAGGTAATTCCCTAATTATTGGTACGTAGAATCTATTCGTAATATTTTATCTTTCTCTCACTTAACTACTGCATCTTAATTGATCAATTGACTTTTAATTACAACATGAAAATTGAGAAAGCCCCTCCATGTACTAAAAATTATAAAAATTAATGAACAACTACTTCCCGAAAGGATTGAAAGTTCCACAGACTTCAAGTTAACTCTTCAAATATTGTCAGGAACATTAATTAGAGTTTCTCGGTGGTTCAACCCACTTGGCATTTAGCTCTATTGAAGTTAAATGAAATTTCACAATCTTCTCAAAACCGAATCGTAAAAAAATCCTGAATTTTTACTGTTTTAGTGAGAGAATGAATTACAGTAAATTTTAACTCGCGATTCATCTATAAAAATCTGTCCCTTGAACAATTTCTATCTCTTTATTCACTTTCATTGAATTCTAGTTGAAAGGTTTCACTTACGTATTCCATCATTGAAGAACTATCGCACCTCTGCTTCGTCAATCTCCAATGTAATCCCAGTTTATGGTAAAGTCGGCTATTCTCCCACTCGAGTAATTTATTTAATGAATGTTGCGTCTGCAAATGAATCATAATGAAATTACTTAGACGAACTCTGTGTTATCTCCAAAACTACGATAATCGGATTGTTTATTCGAGAAACATTTTTTTAATAAAAAACCTAATAATATGCAAGAAAATTTGTTAAACAATTGCCATAAATTCATTAAGCATTGAAGTATCCTGTATTCTCTGTGTTGAGGACACTAAGAAAAATTTCTGATTTCAAATAAAAATTTAAGGAGAAACAAGATCTGCATTCACGGAGGGTTTCCCCCTATTCTTGGGGGATTGTTACTGTATTCATTGTTAGGGAGGGCATCTCCTGTGAATTCTAAAAGCTGGAGCTTGATTATGTATGTTCAAAAGCGACAAATTAATTGAATAAACTATCCCGAGTTGATTCATTCATTTCGCATAGGTCGTAACCTTCCTCCAAATTAAATTAGCATCCCTTTAACAATTATTTTCACTCACTCTTTTACTCAAACAAACGACTGGCCACAATGAGCATCCCAACGTACAGCAGCAACAAACACAGCCGCAGAAAAGCCATTTAACATTAACAGGTAATGTTTTTTTCAGTACACTATTAATCCGCATAACTGTGGCTTTAAATTCCTCAGGTGCAACTCTAGAAACCAGACCATTTGGAAATTCTACCTCAAATCGATTGCTCAGTCCAAACCTGTGAACAAATTAAACCATTGGCCTTCCTCAAAACAATAAAAACAAACATTAAAAATCACTTCGCAAAGCCTAACGCCTCAATATCACATGTTAAAATACATTCAGTCCTCCCAGTCACCTCTCGAAGTGCTCGAGCCCGTGAATGAAAGATAAAAATAATCGCAAAGATCTCATATCATAAATAAAGCTCTCTCAACCCGTGAAAACGAAAAAATTTCGGTCTTTCATTCTTCTCCAGTTTCCTTTGTGGCGTTAAGAATATTGGTAGGAATCAGGGGCCTTGAAATCATGCGGAGTAGCAGCGTGAGGGGACTGAGAAGAAAACATAAAAGGAACAAAGGAGAAACGAAGAAAAAAACGTACACTGTCATATTACCAGCCCCACGAACTACAATTGGATCTGGCACAATTGTAACGTAATGATCCTCCGAATTTTGTTCATTCTCCTCTTCCTCCTCATAAATAGCGTCAAAATCTGCCATGTCTACTCCGAATCCACAATTTCCGCTGTTTACATGAATTCTAGTCACTTCAATCGCGAAAAAATAATTGAAACTAACAATATCCACTTTCTTCAAAGGTAATTTACTCCTGATACTTGATGGCCAATGAGAGGAATTATCGGAAATCCTCTTGTAAATGTCTTCACTTATGGGTTACTACCGTGGATGGACGATGATACATCCTGATTCATTGGGTCATGATACTGCTGTTGTATCGTACGCCAATGCCGTCACAACACTACGACTGAAGCAAAAAAAAGGTACTCTGAGAAGCCGAGCACTGCGGACAAAATGTGGATTATCCAATGGAAAAACATGAAAATGGGCAACAATGCTGACACCACTGAAAGCCAAATCTCTTTGATGAGTCTCTTAATTTCATCACGATCACTTCATTCCAAAATGTCCTATCATTTTATTCATCTCTCAAGACCAATCCAAGCAATGATAATGGTCAATATATGGAGAAATGGTTGGTGAATTACGATTTCAGGGTTTTAAATTTTAATCCGTCTGTTGGACTCCCTGAAATAGTGAAACAGCTGCTTCACACCTGTTTTATCAACAGAATTGGCATTCTAGTGTTGTTTCTGCCCCAATGGTGGAGGTTGAGTCGAAAACTCCTCCACGTGAGCACAAATGGTGAGATGTTTCAGCAACATTAATCTGTCATTTGGGCTCATATAGAGTAAATACCCTTTATAATTCATCTGGAGAGCTTCATAGACGTGCGTTGAGAGAAGACGGTGGAGTACAAATTCTGATATCGTGAGGACTTAATTGGAATTTTAGAAAAATGACGTATATGAACTCTTGGGACGAGTTTGAGAAGCGAGCTGAGAGGTTATATCTCCAGGATCCATTCAAGGTATATAAGTGCTATTCACTTTTTCAAATAATCGAGAATTCATTAATGAAACGTTAGAAATACACAATTCTGGCTGACAAATTTAAATAATTTGGTTTATTATTTATTTCATGAAAATGCAGGCTCGGTATTCTATGAAGTACTGTCACAACAAGGGAGTTTTGTGTCTCAAGTTGACTGACAATCGAACGGTAAGCGATATAATGGTTCTTACTCAATTGATAATGAAAGAAAGTGGAGTGAAAAGGACATTTTTTACTTTGTTTTGTTTCTTAATGGTCTGCACTCGGTGAATTAGTAATTGAATGGAATAAATATTTGAATGTTTTCGCATCGTTTCTAATTATTCCAAAAATCAAACGACAATGAGATAAATGAAGTTGAATTCAAGGATTTTATTGTGTCCTAAAGTTTCATCATCCAGAGAAGACCTCATCAGGGGCTCCTTTATTTTTTAACTACCAACTGAGCTTTTTTTTTCTGGGTCCCAATTTTTTATTTGTGACGATTTAGAGCTTTAGAGATGCTTTAGAGAAGCTCCTCAATTCTATCTCGGTCTACTAATCCTCATTTCTATTATACATTTTTTGTCATTTGATTTTTAAAATAGTATAATTTGTTATTCTGGGGGATGCTGAATTAATTATCTCCATATGAGATGTGGACCCGGAAATAAATCCTCAATTGATTGATTATACCTCACGGTTCCGTTCTGAGGTTTTAATCCACTTGATTTTAATAAAAGGTATTTTTTGTGTTGTTCTAGTGCTTGCAATACAAAACTGAAATAGCTCAAGATCTGAAGAAAATGGAGAAATTTATAGGGAACCTAATGAGGCACATGGCGTCTAAGGATCATTAAGTATCCAATAAAACTTAGGTATAATATATTTTTTAATAAAAAAAGTTGAAATAATTTGTTAATCAAATCATACTATAAGACCTATTTCTCTTTGTCCTTATTTATCCAGAGATCCTATGACTAGTACGTTTATCATCTTTTATTGAAATACAGAGTTGAACATTTATTAAGTGTACAAAACATTGGTTCATTTTTGTCACTCAGTCCGTAAAGTACTACTTCACGGCCGCTCTGCGGCCGTGAAACACCGCCCACAGACGTCGTGACAAAAAATATTGTTTGACACACGGCTGTGAAGAACTTTTTTGCCTCATATGATTACAGAACTCGCCTCGTCCTGTAATCTCATATTCGGCAGAAAAGTTCTTCACGGCCTAGTGTCAAAATGTACTATAATGATGCCGACGATCCAGGGATAGATGTTCACTTTGGATGACTCCTAGATCTTCGCGTTAATGTTCTGAAATCAATAAGCATTTTTTTTGAACCCATAACAGAGTTCCTGGATTTATCTTATTTTATTTAATCCATTTAACGATGGAAATTGTTGGGAAATGATTGAGGAGGTGAAAATCATGCCGTTATCGACTTACGATATAATTGGCTGAAGTACTGCATCCAGAGTAGCATCAACAGATGAATTGTCTTGATTCGAAGGCAGATCATAGCGCCCGTCTCCCAAAAGTGGCATTTGCGTCTACACCAAATTTAAATAATCAACTACAGTACTCGATAATTAGCAACCTGCACCGAATTAATAAATCGTAATCAATTTGGATACTTTTATCTAGACACTGCATTTTCTCGTCAACATAAGTTATTGTACATAAAGTGGAAAATAGAGATGAAATTATGGACTCAAGAAAGACGAACTGCGTAACATTCGTTTAGATCAAACACACAAGATTTCACTAATAGCTGAAAGAAGGAAAGGTTTCATAAGATCTCGTGAAATTTTTGAACGTTATAACGATTTTTGAAAAGTCAAAAGTTTCATTCCACTGTAATAAAATAGCTCAACAGTTGCACACAATTTAAAATTTCATGAAAAATATAAAAAATCCGCCGAAAAAGGTATTAAAAAGTTATTATGTTAGCTTCCAATGGTGGATCGAATTATTTATTTATGAAAAGAAATGTAAATGGATTATAAGATTGCAACTATGATTTGGATAAAGCTCAGTAGATAAGATTAAAAAACAATTTGAAAACAGAAAAATTCTCATGATTATACTGCAATTCGTACTTTCCAGTTCCGTTAAGCTTTTGTTCGATGAGAAACAGGGAAATTTGTTTGAACGCT
Source organism: Psyttalia concolor (assembly GCA_030522845.1). NCBI lineage: Eukaryota > Metazoa > Arthropoda > Insecta > Hymenoptera > Braconidae > Psyttalia > Psyttalia concolor. The sequence continues at coordinate 29,182 of JAPYZM010000600.1, forward strand.
GATAGATTACTCTATCAGCACACGGTAACAGAGTTTCGTGACGGACAGAAAAATTTCTAGAAAAGACCATGCCTGGCTTTCATTGTTAATAATTTGAAAACAGTTACGAAAACTGGTTTTGTCGAGAGTTTTGAATTTTTTAATGAAATTTATCATTTTTATTGTCATAAATTCAACTCAATCAACAGATTTTTCTCCTCTCAATTTGTTGATGCCATTATTGACTCGCTGGATTAGCCCAACTTATTCTATTCAATGCCATATTCCCTTTCAGACTAAAAAAACGCTCCAAAGAACCTCCAAAAGTGTCACTCTTCGAAAAACAATGATTAGTAATCAAATCAATCGTAAGCCAATGGAGAAATAATCAAATGATTGTGAAGCAATGAATAAAGCAGAGGCGATCACACAGTGTTATAAAAAAAATTTACACTGAACGTACCACTCGTGGTGCTCTTGTACTGTCCGCTGAACTTGAACAGCAACTGGAGAAATCCTGGGGTGTACTCTCACCAAGTCCACTGTCGGCATTACTCCCCACGAGTACTCGGCTATTTCGTGCACTCGTGTCGTAATCTCTTCTCTCATAATCGTACCTAAGATCCGGATACTTTGGTTCATATCGACTGGACCTTATCGAGGTTGCCTCGTAAATTCCCTCTCGATTGTGACGCACTCGTCTCTCCCTTCTGTCGATTGTGCACATTGGCCTGAAAGCGTTAATCTCTTGTTGTTTTCGAACCGCCCCTCTTAATCAATTCAATTGCTTTCCTCTTCATATACTGAGAGACAAAAACCAATCACAAAAATAACTTCCTATTGGGAAGTGAATAAATTATTGCACACCCGTTTGTACAATTGTTCGATAATAATATATTATTGCACTCTGTGCGAAGTCCCCAATAATTCACGCGACGCATTCATTATTTTAAACTTTTCAACCTCGTACAATAAAATATCGTAACATTAGATTTTGATACAATTGCGGGAAAGTGCTGTTGGGCGAGTGATATCAAACCCTATTTTTTTTTACACAATGTGTGCAAATAGGGCTTTGTACAAAAGTAGATTCTTCAGAGAAGTATTCAAAATATGAATTATCCATTAATAACGTTAAAGCCCATTCTATAGAACATTTTGACACTAGGCCTTGAAGAACTTTGCTGGAGAATATGCGGTACAGGAAGAGCCGAAGGCGCCTCCCGTACTCATATGAGGCAGGAAAGTTCATTTCGGCCGAATGACAAACAATATTTTTTGTCATTCAGTCCATGGGCAGGGTTTTATGGCCGCTGCAGTAAAAGGTTGGGCACAGTAAATAAAAAATATAAGCTCTTATATTGCATAAATTTAGAAGTCATGGAAGAGAAATTCGTCAGATATTTCTGAAATATGTCCATCACTCAGTCACAATTGCAATAAGTTCAAAAATGATAAAAATTAACCTGTCGGTTGTGAAAACCTTTCTTCCTTCATATCCAGAATATTACATTCTTTGAATCCTTTGTAGAAAAAAAATCGAATACACCACTGATTTATCCCGAAGATCATTAATTTCTTGTTTAAAACCTATTCTATCGATTGTGAGGAAATTATTTTTGTGATAATCGACCGTTTTTTCTCTCAGCGTATCGACAAAAAGCAATATAATTGGTGCTAATGCACGGGAAATAAATAAACAAAGTGCAACAGGCTGTTAATCAGTGATTTATTAATGTAAATCATGCTTCGAACGAATAAATAAAGGGCATGCTTAAACTCCAGTTCAAATGTACATGCTTCAAATAAATTAAAACGAATAAACGAGTCATGCATAAGGAGGCCACAATTTGTTGTTTCATCTTTTTATGTTTCACTTTCTATTTTTGTTTTTTTTTTTCAAACAATCACTACAGATCCCGTTTCATCCTCCATGGGAGGGGGATTATAGTGTGCTGATGTCTTCTTGAGATCATCGTACCTAGGTGGTAACGAGGCGTCGACGCCATTTAGACGTGGATTGATACACTGCTGATGGGTCTGGGCAACTCCCTGGGTTTGTATAACTTTGTAGGATATTTCGCGACGCTGTTGTTCACTCATCCCTGATGTGTCGATTAAACTAAACTCTAAGTGTCTGTAAATCATTGAAGAATTATTTGTTTGGAATTCATTCAAGTTTTACTATCAGATTTGCGATAGTGGAGGGGACTTACTTTCTAAGTTCATCCGGCAGTTTTTGAGATGGGGACCGATGTCTGCTCCTGTGACGTCTCCTGGGCTCTGTATGACTGACCTAAAAATGAGTGAGACATTAGAGATGGATTTTTAAACCCGCATTTCAAGAATAAAACTTCGAAATCATCTCAAACGTGATTTATTGAGGTAATTGAAATTCACATTCGACCAAATAATTGACAGTCAAAAGAAATTTTAAAAAAGTGTATTTGCACCAAATCGAGAAGCTGCGGGAGAGGAATTTAAACATTTCAGCAACTCGACTGAATTGAACTCACAAATTGAATCCAGAAATTATTATTGATAATTAAAAAATTAACACACTTACCACGGCTCTTTGAACACCTTCTCCTTTCCTTCTCTGAGCCTCCCGCCATTGTGGCTCAGAGTCTACCAATTCGTGTCTGCAAGAAATAGAAATTGATAATAAAACAGGGAAAAATGGGAAGAGTTTTTCGTTGGATAGTGCATGCATTGAATTTTCTAGCAAATTCAGTGGCTTATTTCCACTTCAATTGGGAAAGAAAATGGTCCAAGGTACGTGAATAAATTTACTATTCAATTTCATTATCCCGTGGATATAAGCACATATTTACCGTGAATTTCGTGAGCTTCTGTGTTTTCTACGATGTTTTCTATGCCCTGATCGGCTATCAGAACCCCTAGACATTTCTGATTCACAGTCAGAGTGTCGACTGTGTCTTCTGTGACTGTGGCTGTGACTCCTTCTCCTGTGACCATTGCGACTATGACTGTCACCAGAGCTCTGGCTCTCAACGGAACTGCTTCTTCGTTGGAGTCTACTCAGCAGCTGTAAAAAATATACGTAGGAAATGAACTCGGGTTTGATCTGGGAAAAAATACCAAAACATCTATTTAATGTTTTCTTCCGACGAGGAACAAGCGCTCACCGTCGCATGGGATTAATTTATAAATTCATCGGGTTCATACCTCGGAGGGAAAAATGGGTGGAAGTGATTCGATTCGATGGTACTGCAACGAAATTGAACTTGATACGGAGTACTCGCAATAGCACGGAGTGCTTTTCGTACCAATAGCCATGTTACACCGAGAAAAAAGTTTCTAGTTTAGAATAAAAATCTTTAGATTTTAGAATTATGTTTCAATGAAATCTACCGGATTATTTTACGAAAGTATTGTCTAAAAATTTGTGAACAGATTATTAATTGTGTTATCTTTACTCAAATTTCGTACAATGATCTACTAATTGAGGTATATTGGAAACAAACTGGAAATATTTTGAAATAAGATTCTCAAAATCTTAATTTGAAGCCTGAAAGCAAGACCACAACTTAAGTTTTTCGAAAGTCTCGAGTTGAACATTCGGACGGCCTTAAGGGATTATGCCACTCGAAATTTTCAGATGAACACTATCAACGAATATTTATTTACGTACATGAGTATTTTTTACTTTTTTTATTGTTTATTGACACTTGTATATCCTTTCGGGTTTTTACGATTTGTTTCCATCCCGCCTGTACCGCGTTCGCCGAGGGACGAGGGAAAAACCTGCCCAGGTACGTTCGTCTCTTTAACAACACTCGTTCGACAGTGAAACTGTGAAATTAGAGTGTTACAAATATTTGCCCCGCAATTGGGTATCGAGTCCAGATCTCCCGCATATCAAATCCACACTCTAACCGCACAATCATGACCGTCGGTCTTACATATATTATTTATTACCATTATTACCCATAGTCTGAGCTTAAAACTCTTTGATTCAACTTTTCCGACAAGATAGAAGCAATCTCTTTTTTCAAACGTTTCTAATCTATTACCGTCTCTACTACTAAAGTACCGCTAATGATACATTTGACTAGTATCCTGAATTTACCAAATTACTATAAAACATCGAATGAAAGTGTTTTGAAATGACCAGAAAAACCGTAGTAAACTCGAATAACCATATAAAAAAATGCAGGTGATAATGGAGTAGAGATCGGGCTGTAAAAAAAAAACAAATATTGAACTTACCGCAGGTGCAGTTCCTGCTGATCTAACAGAGCGCGGGCTTGACGATGTATAAAGTCCACGCGGTTGACTCTGCGTCCATGGAGCACTTCTGGTACTTCTTGGACTGGAATTATTTATGTGCCTTGCGGCACTGCAGTTACTCGAGTTGATCGTAATGTTACGATCGATTGCTGGGGTTTCGACGAACGGGCCAACCATCTCTTGGCCCTCAACTACACGCCTCTGGGCCCTACGACTCGGTGCACGTTGAAATGTTGGAGGTGGATTACGACGAATTGAGCCCTGATGATGTTTCTCGGAGGTCGGTGGACTGTACGAACGGAAACGGGAATAGGGACTCAATGGGGGTGGGCCTGTGGCCATCAATCTGAAGAAGGCCTGATGCTCCTGGCAACATTTCCATAAGTGACGACAGGCACCTCTCGACGGCGTCTCGAACCCGTGGGTTCGTTCCTCTGAGTTCTTTTCACTCACTCGGAGCATGAAATAACGACCCTGTATATATTTTTTTAGAATTATTTTTTTTGCTCTCCAGGGGAGGGGAGGAATCATAGCGAGAGGTAATTATTGCCATTACTGGTGCTCATTTTTTTCTAGAGAAGGTTGGATATACGTTGGGTTAAAACATCTAGGGTGTATTCTAGGATATGCTATTGACTTTTTTAAATGAATTCACAATTCATTGAACTTTCACTAATTTCGATTACAAATCTTGCTACCTTCCTGTGCATTGTTTTTTTTCCCCACCATCGCAAAATTTATTTAGATTTTTGACAGGAAAATCATCGTACATAAATAGCTTTTGAATTTGTCATTACAAAATGCCAAAAAATAATGAAATATTCATATCCGTAAAATTTTGTACAAAGGAGTGTGACCAAATAAGAATAGATAAATCAGAATAATTCACATAATTTACGTCTTTCTATTAATTATGTATTGAAAAATTCGAGCGTATTGAAGTTTTGAAATTTTTACTAAGTTATAAAGTTATACTTGTCTAGACTCTGAAAAACTTTTACGAGAGGTAAGTTTCAAAATTTAGAACATCACTCACAAAACCTTTTTATACTCTTCAAACTAACTTTGTGGTATATTTTGTTGATCCGTGGACGTTAATCAGGAGATGAATGACATTGTAGAAATGTATGAATTTTTTTACAAATACTAAATTTACTAGTGAATCCGTTACATGCAGAATTCATTAGGGTACCATAAATTTATCATAGCAAAAGTACTTCAACAAGTGCCTTTAAATTTTATATTTCAACAAACATTCAAAAAATATTGAATTAAAAATCACTTGACCTCCAAATTCTGGAAATTGCAGTTCCAAATAAATTACGAAACATGAACATTTTCAAAATTAATAATTATAATCGGCCCGACTCTACCGAATTTCAGCTGCAGATGAATTTTCAACATTTCAATGCAACTCGTAACTTCTCCTTACTTAGCAAACTCACCTTGTAGTACATTTTATTGATCCGTGGCCAGTAATAATTTCCCACTTTAGTTTTATTCCGTAAAAGGATAATTCCACTGGGAGTGAGACCGAGAAAATACTCAACGTTATCTTCCCCCTGAAAAGTCAGATGAAATGTTGAAAATAAAACTCTCAAATGTTGAAACGCTCAACTTCTCAGACACTAAAGATAACTGTTTACCAATACTGGATGCAAATCAACCCCATACATTTCCAGCCATTTAACTTTATCTAAGTAATTGAGTTCGGCCGCAGAGGGTAGTTGGCCCCTGTAAAAGAAAACAACAAAAATCATCCCCAATTGAGGAAAAACCGATAGGCTATACCCTTACAATATAATGTAATCAAACTTACACAAGTGTTTTATGGAGTTCAACGATTCTGGCTTCAAGTTCCGCTGTTTGATTAGCGAGAAATCTAAACTCCGTGACGTATCCGAGGGAATGCCTTCTGGGATCGTAATCACCCAGTTCCGCTAGAGAATATCCACAAAAAACTAAATGATAAAATTGACTAAAAATCAGACTAGTTTGCAGAAATAAATGAAAATCCCCGAGCCTTTTATAGTCTTTAATTTTCGTTAATTCCAGGAGTAGAAAAACCACATTTTATTTATTTTCCACCTTTCTCGTTGCGCTTGAAAAGACTTGCAACGATTAACGGTACAATCCTCATGGCACGCGTTCATTAAAAAATATGAAAAGGGAACGTAAAAAGTTGGAGTACAGAACAAGCCAGAAATTACACATCTCGAGTAACAAGGAAGACCACAGATCGATTAGCTTCGAGTGTAACTCGAGCCGCTCTTTAACGACTTCAAAAACCACCATCAAACCAATGCCGTATTATATTTCCTATGCGTCTGGATGCTCTCCACCACCAGTTACACTGAAGAGCTTACGGACGCATCATTCAGACAATAATGCTATACTTTGTTTGTAATTAAATGACTTGACTTTGATGGATGTCTGCTGTCTCGGCCAATGCTTTTATATTTACAGCCCCCTAAAGGCACTTGGTTTATGCTCGAAATCTCGCCACTAATGGTCTGTTCCGCAACAGCTAGAATCTTTTATAACATGAAATTTAACATCGTGGAAATTTAACTACGTGTAATCATATAGAATGTCTAAATGAACTTAAAAAGGAAATGGGGAATTTTTTTTTAAGTACATCATTAAAATTGTCATCATACACCAAGTGCACTTGCCATCGCAATTCACTCATCTCTATTTACTCGAAACTATAAATTATCACGAGGAGGTGAGGGTATTCATGGCGGGTTGAATCGAGGACAGAAATGGTGAGTGAGATAGAAGTAACCATAGGAACCATAGGTTTCATTATCTCTGCCAACTATTATCTCAAATACAATCGAAGTAGTTCGATTAATCTCCGTAAGACGGGGGATAATGGAAGGTCGAATCGAATATGTGTGGGGACGGGGGTGAGGATGACTGAATGAGTGATAATGACCATTCGAGCGGCGTCAGATAAGATTAATAAGTAAAATGTGGCCAAGAACTGACTGGTTCACGGTAACGTTGAACACGCGACACTGGTTAATTCATAAGAGTGCACATGGTGTGCCCTCTGAGCCCTCAATCTCATGAGTTATTTCACATATTACTGCGGTAAAACCACAGAATGTTAGCAAGGCACTGGTTGGTAGTTTATATTATTTTTATTTTTCCTTCCCTTTCATTTGGTCAAAAAGATCCTCGGGAAGACCCGGTTGGCTTTATTCTCTACGGTCCCTCCCCAACCCCCGGGTGGAACATATAAACGGCTAACATTCATTTCTTGTATCTTTTGATGCACGATGAGACGGCAAACATTTGCCACGTATATCTCTATTTGCCCGCAACTTTGAATCTCGCGGTTGATAACTGTGGAAAACCCAAATGTCTTTTGCTTCTTCTCTTCTTTTCATCTTCCACATCTTTCAGGGTTTTTTTCTTCACATTTCTTTAATTTTTTTTCTGACTCTTTTGCGTCATTTTTATCAATTCCATGACGCTGAGAGAGTTAGGGGGAGCACGAGAAAGCGCGGGAAAGTCTTTTATGGGGGATCAGAGACAATTGTACAGGGCGTCAAGATTTTCCCCCCGAGTTAATGCATTCGTCACGTCATTCGTTCGTCTTTTGTGCGATTGTATAGAATTCAAGTATTGCTTCTAGACTTTGATAATTGTTTTTTAAGGGGCGAGATGAATGATCTTTTTTGAGTGCCTTATGGAATATTATTTGGATTTTAGTTATCCGAAATAATTTTGTATTCCTGATAAAATACAACATTTTGAATAAAAATCATATTTTCTCTCTGTTCGAGAGACTTTATCTGTTTTTATAATTTGTTTCGGATGACCGGTGTGGTTATCTCCGATAGGAAACGTACTTTTTAAGAATATTTATCTAAAATCGCAAGTACTCACAAAAATCGTTTCAATTGATAGACATCCGGAGATCGTTTGGATGTTTATAAAAATTTGATCACATTTGATTTTGTATATTGATCATCTCACACGTTTCGGTGAATTATGCATTTTAAAATGAATTCGAGGAGGAAACAAGTTTATCTTATGTTGCAACAGTTGCTGCAACTTATCCTTATTCTTCTATTCTCCACCTTATTCTTAATTATTAAAATCATTACGAAAAATTGCAAGTTTAAAAAATTTCTTCGAGCTTTGAAGAATTCCTTTCTTTGAGAATGGATCAATATCCTTAATTTCTCCAGTGAAAATTATAACAGCCCCCCTATTACTCGCTTTATTTACGAACACTTTTTGCTCTTAGTAGCCAGTTAGGTCTGGATAAATTTTAATACTATACATCAAAATATGATCTACTCACATTGGACAACATAAGCACCAAGTTCTGCAGCAAGATCGAAGGACACCGGCAGCCTTCCTTGGACAATGTCCTGTTTGACTTGTAGAAAAAATTGATACCTGCAAAAACATCCAAACCAAAAATGAAGCAGAAATATTAGATGGGCCGAACAATTTGAGGGTTGTTAGGGGATAAGACCCCCCTGGGCATACTCCAAGAATCTCAGAGATAATTCACCGATCGGAAGGAGAACCTGGAAGCGACGTGAATTCGAACATCCAACATGAAATGACTGCTACTCTATAATTTACCCCTTCTCATTCGTTGGGGTAATTGGTGCGTTCCGTTAATTATTGGGTCGATTTCTTCAAGGCAACTTTAAACCCCCCCGCCCCAACCCCCCCGAATTTCAATCCGCTTGCCCTTTTGCTAAACTCTAAACAAGTTTAGAATCTTCGTTCGTCTGTTCCCCTTCGTATTTTTATCTATCTCCGACAAAGTAGCTCATTTAACCCGTCCCGGTTCAAGAGAAGTTAACGAGTTTCGTTTATTTCAATGGCTTTATTTCGTTTGATCAACTCTGTCGTTCAATTTCTATACTGAATACTGACTCAATTTAAACGGTTTTATCGTGTTGAATAGAAATGTCCATGAATACATTTGTTTTCGGAATCTGAATTGTAATTGAGATACCGAATGATAGAGCTATATTGTAGAGCGATAGAATTAATCGTTTGATTGATGAAGTAATAAAATGAAATTAATTCCACGCTGAAAGAATTGAAATAGAGGGATAGGAAATGAGTTTTGATACTTTTATAAAAATACACTGTGTGCAGCCTGGAACTTTTTCACAACTACTGACATATAGGAGTAGCATAGAGGTAGGATCAAGTGAGACACTTTTTTTAAATAAAATCATTTCTAATTTATTCACTTGTAAATTTAGGGGAAATAATTTTGGCGCCTCTCTTTCACTAATTCACTATTTTTTAAATATGCTTTTGTCCGAAAAAAATATCATGCAACAGGTTAAAGATACTATCAGAAGAGGGAGCGCGAAGCCACGGACTTTTTGCATGAAGTTGACCAACAATCTGATGCACTTTGTAATAGAAGTTCAATAGGAATCTAATGGATTTTTATATGGGAGGGATTTCAACAGTACAGGAAGGCCCTCTTCGCACTCATAAAGAGGATCTCATGAAGTACTTCAGTGATTTGTTATCTTTTTTTATTCACTTGTACAGGGAGAGACAAATTTAGAAGAAATTACCGTTCTCGTATATAATCGTGTAATATTTTGGCGTATTAAATTAAATTACCGTAAATTACCGTACATCAGTAAAATCTGATAATTGCTTACTAAACGTTGTCGGGGCTACGATAAATAACTGACTCTTTCATAAAAGTTTTCTAGACGTATGTATAATTTTTGTTGGCTGCTTAATTAAAGTTACCTAGTTTTCGGTGAATAATTCTCCAACTTCTCAGTAAAATGCGTTTACCCCTTACCCCAAAATTGCCTCGACGTGTGCAAAATTTTTGTTGTCGACGGTGAATTTTGCTATGCGGTCGGATAATTTTTCGCGAGCGTCGAAAATGCTACACAATAACGAAACGGAACGGTAATTTTTACTAAAAAAGCATTCTCTCCGTGTACTTACTTACATTTCAATGCATTCTACGGTTTTGCAAGAGGTGATTTGAATAATGCTCATTAGGTGAGATATTTGCAAAGTTTCCTCAGACAATTTAATTGAAAAATTGGGAGACCAACAATTTCGAAATTTACTTTGTAGTCTGTAACTACTATTATTAACGTTAATCTACTCTTAAGATACAGTGATTAACTCCTACCTGGTGATCTCCTCAATGAGTTTGCATGGATCAGCTGCATAGAACTTCACCCCAAAGTAGAGAGTATGAGTATCTGGCATTGAATCGCCTTTCCTCACCTTCAATTGCTTCCCAATTTTTTTGCTCGGGTCTAACCATTGCTGTTAGGCAATCAACAAACGAAAAAGAACGATAAACATCAATAATAGAATTGACATACAATCTATTCGGTAGGTTGGACCAGACCGGAAATTACGTCCAAACTTTGATGATGATCTAGAATGTTTCCCCCACTAATTGGACAGAGTCAAATTCCAACTGAAGCGAGGGAAACGTTGAGTTATCAACGACGGCATTGCTATAAGCCCAGTAAGGATTTACGTTTCAGGGAAATTAATTTGAAAAGGGTGAATTCAATTTGAGTTTAGCTGGGCCCAAGCATAACGAGAGACAGAGAGAAAGGGGATGGCAATCGCCAGTTAACTATCTGTCAATTTAACGAGCAATTGCAATTCGATTTTAGACTCAAACATATTATGATTGTTTCTCTTACCGTCTGATTCTCGTGATCGAGGTAACGAAGGCCGAAATACGCCGTCTCTAGCAGGTTTAAGTGACGGAAAACACGGTCAAGTAACTCTTGACCTAGATTTGAACTCTGAAACATCATTATCAATTTTCTTCATTAATAATAGCACAATAAATCATCAGACAATGCATCTCATACCTCACACTATCCATTCGTTATTTTCGACTTTCCGACACCGTACAATAAAATATCGCAAAGCACGAGTTGGTAATAGTACATTATGTATCGAGGACGATGAGTGGCGCATAAGTCCGGGTTTGAGATTAAATGCACGATTTTCAGCCGAGGCTTAAAATTGTGTATCTAAACTCATACGAGGACTATGTCCCGCTATCGTTCGCGGGTCGTATACGATTTTATGTTGCCAGGAATCAATTAATTGCGAGTCATCGGTTGTCATACTGCCCGATGAGTAAATTTATTCTCCTAGGAGAGTAAGTAACCAG